>PVKS010000016.1:0-77053 GCA_004027875.1 Aplodontia rufa
GGATATGAGACCCTTGTCTGAGGAATCATAGTCCATGATACTCTCCATTTCTGTAGGAAACCTCTTGATTCTTTTGATTGTTTCCTTGGCAGTACAAAAGCTTTTTAGCTTTATGAAATCCCATTCACTGATTTTTTACTTTACTTCCTTCGCTTTCGGAGACCTGTTGAGAAAGTCTTTGCCTACTCCTAAATGTTGAGGTGTTGGACCAATTTTTTCTTCTATCAGTTGCAACGTAGCTGGTTTGATACCAAGCTCCTTGATCCATTTTGATTTGATTCTTGTGCAAGGAGAAAGATATGGGTCTAATTTCAACTTTCTGCAGGTGGAAGACCAGTTTGTCCAGCAACACACACGTTTTTTAAAGGTTGAGACAGGATCTCCCTAAGTTACTGAGCCTGGCCACCACACCCAGCACGCTGTAAATATTGAACTTACTGTGGGCAAAGTACATAATGACCATTCTTTTATTTCCTCATGACAACCTCTTATTACCCTTACCTTACAGATGAGAGGCAGATCGGTGAAGCCATCTTCATTCCAGGAGTCTGAGCCCTAACTACTGAGCTGAGCCCCCCCCCCCACCTCAGCAGGTGGGCTCAGACCTTTAACTCTTCTTCCCTCTCCCCATCAGCCTTTCTGTGATGGCTCCCACTTCTTTCAACGCACCGGTTTATCCCCACTGAAGTTCAAGGCTGAGGAGACACGAACGGTGGCCCTCTGTACCTGCAAGGCCACTCACAAGCCTCCATACTGCGATGGCACCCACAGGAGTGAGCAGGTGCAGAAGGCAGAAGTAGGCTCCCCACTCTGAAGGCATGGCTGCTGTCCAGGTGGCCTTAGCTCCAGGAATCTGACAGGCACCCAGTTTGTGGGGAAAGAAGCCGAGTTGCTGAGCCCAAGAAGGCACCATCCAGGGAGCCCAGTACCCACAGCTGGCTTGTTTAGAAATTGTCCCCCACAACCCATGGTTTCTAGTCAGTGCAGCTAGGAGTGGGCCTCTGGTATGGTGTCTGCTGGTGGAGAAGGTGGCATTAAACAAACATACTGTCCCAGAGAGGTGTTCTGTGGTCACTGATGTGAGACACCTGTACTGTCTTTCGCGTCACATTTTAACCTGAGTGGGAGCCTGGCAGGCCATGGTGGGGCAGCTCAGATTCAACCCACATGGGCCCAAAGCAGGCTGCGCAGAGGTAAGGGACATGGTAAAACCAGGGGAGTCACCTGCCCTATCCCACTCCCCCTTCCCCAAAGAACTATAGGCTTGGGGTTGGGGATTTAGCTCAGTGGCAGAGCGCTTGCCTCAGCCCTGAAAAAAAAAGAACTACAGGCTCCAGGGAGTATGCAGCATTTATTACAAAGCCAAGAGATACAAATGTCCCAGTGTGGGAGGGTACAGTCACAGGACCTCAAACAGGACAAGGTGCAAACAGACAAAACCATGGGTGCTCCCAACCCTGCATACCTAGTTTTGACAGCGTGTGGCCTCCTCTCAGATCTATGTACATTTGAGGAAAACCAGGTAGGTGAGGATCTGCTGGGCCTGGCCCCAAGGGGTGAGCTGTTGACCTCTTGGGGTTACCTTGGGGTCAGAGCTTACAGGTTTGTTTTCTTGTGCTTTTAGGTGCCTCCATCACTGTCCTGACTTGGCCTCAGCTGGGGGTGGGGAGAGGGCTGGAGGATTGTTTGCCTTTGGCAAAACCCTAGGGTCTGTGCTTGTCTGAAGTTAACCTGACCCCAGCCCCTCCACTCTGGGTCCCCAAGTGAAGCTTTACCACCAGTCTTGCTAATGAGGGTCCTAGGCCAGGGTAGGGGCAGGAGGTGGTAAAGCAGTTCACATTGCTATAGCCACATACACACTTTCCAGGGCTGGGATCCCCTGCACCCAAATCTTCTCTTCCACAAGATAAATGATGCAAAGGCCACACACACAGAAAAAGAAAAGAAAAGAGCTATCTAGTGTTTGCACAAGGTTTCCACTGCATGAGGAGTGAGGGAGATGCCTTCTCCACTGCCCACTTGCTCCTCAGATCCCGGGGACAAACTGCACTTGTAAAAGGCACTGTCTTTGAAATCTCTGGACATTCAGCAATAAGGGGCTGGGCAGGGGCAGAACAGCCAAGATGGGTAGAGAAACAGCCTATACCCAACCAGAGCTGTCTAAAGCTTTGGGGCTGCTGGGATTCCCCCAACACCCCATCTGCCTTGGGAAGCAGAGGAAGGATGGGGTAGGGCTTTACCCAGCCCTCAGTGGCCCCATGAGTTCACCTCCAGGCAACCCCCCGAAGATTAAATTACACAAGACCCCATAAAGATGAACACCCCCTGCACGCGCGCGCGCACACACACACAGTTTTCCCCCCATGGCATTTAAATTAATCTGGTTGGTCCATAGAAAATAAGTATGTATATTTGGTTTTTCCTATGTACATATATATATATAGATTTATTTATAAAACCCGCCTCCCACCTCTATGGTGGGAGGAACTGGGGAAAGTATAAGAGGTGGAAAAAGGGCCCAGAAAAAGTGAAAGGAGTGGAGAGGTGGCTGCAAAAGAGGGAAAGGGTCCTTTCCCTCAAGTTAAGGGGGGCACAGGAGCTCCGTTGACAGTCACCTTCCGCCCCCTGCTGGTGGAGGATGGTGTCTGCAGGCAGCTCGAGGCACCCCCGTTCGTAGCTGTGGTGGCCCCACTGGCTGTCGAAGGGGGAGTTGGGGAGGTAGGGTGGGTGGCTGGGGGGCCGTGGGAGCTGGGAGAGCCATGGGAGGGGGTGGCAGGGCTAGGTAGGGAGGAGGAAGTGGCCGGCAGGGTGGCAGGGCTAGGAGCCTTGTCGCTGACTGACTCACACTCGGATGCCCCGCTGGTGTTGGTACCCTCAGAGGGAGTGGGCACTGTGGGCAGCGTGAGTCGCTTGCAGGCCGGCTGGACACGGTACTTGAGAGGGAGAGGGCCATTCTACAGCAAGAGGGAGGTGGAGAGGCAGGGACAGAGGGTGTCAGGAGAAAGGCTAACAAGGGAGCCACCCAGCCCCACCCCACAGTACCCAAAAAAGAACAAAGGGAAGGTGTGGGTCTTACAGAGGAACGACCCAGAGGCAGAGCAGAGATATAAGGACACACAAAGAACCACAGAGGCAGAAAATGTAAGACTGGGGGGAAGAAGAGACAAGGAAGCAGAATACTGAAAGCAACACTTGTTCCTCACAGCCACCAGAACCTATTTCTGACCCCAATTTGGCACAGAATGGGCCAGAGGAGCCCTCTCCCCTTCTGAGTGTGGGCGTCTCATCAGCAATAGATGGCCCAGAGGCTGACCTGGTGTGGCAGGCAACCCTGGACATGCCCAGCTCCTGGGAAAAGGGATGGACACTCTGTGATTAGAGTGGGGTGGCCCATGTGGTCACTGTGGCCACAGACCAATGCCTGCCTCCACCCTGCACTGCCCTGCCCAGCTCACCCGTCGCCAGGGGTAGATGTAGGCAATATCCATGAGGGTGTAGTATTCCTTCAGGGGTTCGTCCTCATAAAGAACCTCCACCTGAGGAGGGAAAGGGTGGACCCTGTGAGCCTGGCCAGGGGCCCGACTCGGGCCGTTGGCAGAAGTGTCCCGGCTGGGAGTGTTGGGGGCTTAGAGATAGGGCAAGGTGAAGGGTGGATTGCAGGTGGCCCTCACTACTCCCGGCTCACACAGGTTCGACTTCCCATCAGAATTGTACTGTAACACCGACCACCAGGTGAGATGGGATCCAGAAAAGATGGTACTCTCACTAACAGTTGGCCCCAGCCATCCACAGCTGGAGGCGCTCTCCTCTCTGGCAGGTCTCCCTGAAGACCTAACCAGGCTAGAAGGGTCTCCCGGCCCTTGGCTGCACAATGGAACCACCACAGGAGCTTGAAAAACACACCAAGGCCTGCATCCAGCCCCAGAGACTGTGACCTAAGAAGTGAGACATGACTCCAACTTTCAGCAGTTCAGGATGCTACTCAAAGTGCACTCCTAGTGGTCTGTGGACCTTCAGAGTCGGCAGCGCTTGAAAGCTCATTAGAAATGCAGAATCGAATGCACCAGACTCTGCATTTTATTTTATTATTTATTTATTTATGTACCAGGGAATGAACCAAGGGGCGCTTAACCACTGAGCAACATCCTCATAGCCCTTGTTTGTTTTTTTTAAGACAGAGTCTTGCTAAGTTGCTTAGGGCCTCATTTAATTGCTGAGGCTGTCCATGAACTTACGATCCTCCTGCCTCAGCCTCCCATGTTGCTAGGAGTTGCTGGGATTATAAGCGTGCTCCATCACGCTTGGCTGCCAGAATCTGCATTTTAACAAGATCTCCAGGACATCATGAATACATTAGTATGGGAATCCATGTCCTAGATCTTCTCTGGCCTTCCTACAGCCAGCTGGCCCTAGCTAAGGAGAGATATATGTATATATTATAAATCTTTTTTTTTAATTTTTTGGTACCGGGGAGTGAACCCAGGGGCACTGAGCCACATCCCCAAGCCCTTATTTTTTATTTTGAAACAGGGTCTCACTAAGTTGCTTAGGGACTAAATTCCTGAGGCTGGCTTTGAATGTGATCCTCCTGCCTTAGTCTCCCTGCTGGGAGTTGCTGGGATTACAGGTGTGCATCGCTGTGCCTGGCTCAAGGCTCTATACTTGCACACATACCTCTTCCACAGTTCTGAGTGTACAAATATGAACACGCACGCACGCACACACACACACACACACACACAATCCCAGGCACAATGACTTCAACAGACACAGACTGTCCTACCCTAACCTTGGGTTTAATACCCTTCTCCACAGGCTGTTACATGGCCTCATCATCCCTGCGCAGTAGCTTGGGTGCAGACTGTCAAACACTCCCAAGGACACTCACCTTATACTTGCTGGGCACATCCATCTTGTTGCGCAGGAACTTGGCGAGGTGCATGACAGTCATGGCTGCTGGGCATCGCAAGAAGCGCACCCCTGTCTGCTGGAGGAGAGGCACCCGTGAGGGGGTTCCATAGGCACTCACACAGGCCCCAGCCCACTCATGGGCAGCCCCAGCACTCACCTTCTCCTTGTCCCCATCCCCGTTCTCCAGGGGACCCTTCTTCTCCTCCCGGTCCCTGAAGGAGAGAGGATGCTAGAGAGACCCTGGAGCAGGCAGGATCCCCTAATGCAAACATCCTGAGGGCTGCCCGTGCATAGGTCCAAGCCTGGACCAGACTTGCCTGACACCTTCGTAGAACTCGATGGAGAGGCTGACAATCTCATCGTCACTCAGCACCCCCTTCTCCTGCTCCAAGACCTCGCCGCGGTCCTCATTGGAGCCATTGGGGACTGCAGAAAGAGCTTGGAGGGGTTGGTGGGAGTCGGAGATAGGGGAAAGAAGCCCCACCAAGGACGGGATTGCATAGCTCAGTGGGGTGAGCCCAGCCACACTCTGGGGGGGAGTGGGGGTGGGCAGGCAGCACATCCAGCCCTTGTGGGAAGGGCAACACTACCTACATGCACCGCCCCAGGTCTGGGAACAGGCATGCACACACTCACCCTCCGTCAACGGGTACGCTGCGTAGAAATCCCGTCGCCGTTTCATCTCATCTGGAAGAAGGAGCTGGGTAAGAGGGGGCAACAGGCTGGGAGATGGCAGGTGGGGGTGCAGGAGGAAGGGTGCACAAATACCTTTAAAAAGCCCAGGGACCAATTTGTAGACAATATCTTGGAGAGTTTTGTCAGATCTGGAAAAAAAAGTACAGGGGCCTGTCAAAAGTCACATCACCCTGCTCTCCACAGCCAGGGATCCTCTTCCACCCCTTCCCTACACCCAGTGCCCAGGCCTGGGGCTCCCTGGTCGGGCCACTGCCCCTCTAGTATTTCTTTTCCTACCAACTGGAAACCACCCAGAGGGAGGGGGCAGGGTCTATGCCCTGCTTCTCCTAACCTGCTGCCGTGGCTGTAGGAGGCAAGGAGGGTGAGGGGAAGAGGCAGGCGGACCCAGCAGTTGGGTACAGGCAGGGAGAACAATGCCAGGCCCACCTGATACTCAGCAGCGGTCGGGTTTTATGGACCTGTACATCACACATGGGGCAGTATTTGTTGGTCTCCAGGTAGCGCACGATGCAAGTTTTGCAGACTTGGGGGTGTGGACAGAGAGAGGACAGTCAGAGCCCCTTTCCTTGCCCAGGATGAGCCCCCATGCCCTCTGCTCAGATTCAGGTATCTTTTCTTTTCCACCTTGTCCCAGTAGTTCAGGACTGTTCAGAGGCCCAGAATGGTAATATTGGTTTTGTGGTTTTGTACTTTTGATCACTGTCCCTTGTCCATCCTTGGGGAAGGACAGGCCTTGTGCATCTGTATACGAGACAGATTGGCATCAACGTACAAAGTAAGCTTCACGTTCCAGGCCGCCCTGATGGAGTACAAAACAAGAGCCGGCCTGTTAAGAGCCCTCCCTGGGTTCTTGAACTCTTGCAACCAAGCCCATAGAGGTAACAGGGGACACCTACACCTTCAAGGTATGAAATTCCAGCCACAGAGACTCAGAGAGACCTGAGATTGCAGGTGCAAGTTCCAGAAATGAACTTCTGGGATGAGACAACCCCTGCTCCAAGTTGTCCCTCCCAGGCAGCATGTCTGTGACCTAAGGATTCCCTAGACATGGGAGTCTGCTCTCCAAGGCAAGGCCTTGTGCTTCATCTTCCTGGCAGTGTCCACCAACCTGGGCACAGAAGCTGCCCACCCTGAGTAGCACCCCTCCACCCAACTCACAGGAATGCAAGCACTCCACGATGGTGGTGGCATCGATGAAGTACCCTCCACAGAGGGCGCACATGAGGTGAGGGTTCAGCTCCGTGATTTTGATTCGTGTCGTCCGATGCATGATGCCGGGATTGGGGTTAGGGGGACTGGGGAGCTTCACTCTGGGAAATGGAAAGTGAATCTGAAATGCAGAGCTCCAACCCCCTCCCCAAGGGCTCTCCCTGAGCCCAAGCCTTCTCTGAGATGGGACCTATTCATGTGGCTGGTACTCCATGGTCCTCTGAGTGTTCACTGGGTGCCTAGGGGGTTGGTAGATTCATGCAACCTTGAGCAACAAGGTCATGTTCCCTCTCAGAAGCAGCAGGAAAGACTGAAGTTAAACCAGTTAAACCATAAGAAGTACTACTCAACTCTCCAGAGGATGTGGGAAGTCGGGAAAATGGACGTGAGCAAGGTTTTTACTTTTATTATTATTATTTTTTTCAGTGCCAGGAATTGAAGTCAGGGACTCTTGCACATGCTAAGTAAGTGTTCTGCCACTGACCTATACCATCAGCCTGAGCAGGGTTTTAAAAGTCTCCCCAATCCTGCCAGGTGCAGTGGCACACACCTGTAATCCCAGGGACTCAGGAGTTTCAGGCAGGAGGATCACGAGTTCGAAAGTTCAAGGTCAGCCTGGGCAACTTAGAGATCTTGTCTTATTTAAAAAAAAAAAAAGTGATAGAGCACCCCTGGATTTAATGCCCAGCACCACAAAAGATAAACAAAGCCACTTCCCTGAACTTCAAGGAATAAAAGGGCAGAATAAAGGAGCCTCCTCCTTCCACGTCTCCACTGCAAGGCTCCTCTGCTTCTCTCCAGGAAGCCTGCCCTGGAAACATCATGCTACAGGCTGCCCTGTTTGTTTGGTGGTGGCACTTATCACTGGTCCTGGCTGTGTGGCTAAACCAGGCCCCAGAGCACCACCCTCCTCTAAAGTCACCCAATATAGGTTGCTCCCTGGAAATCCATCATTTGGCTTCGAGGCCTGGCACTCAGGCAGGGAACTCTGAGTAGAGTCCCTACATGCCCCAAGATGGGAACACACAGCCCTAGGCCAACCCCAGGTCCAACCCTGGAGTCTATAGGTGACAGCAGTCAAATAACCTACTGACCCCATCACAGGAATCCCTCCCACTGCACCTGACAGAAGGGCCACCGGGAATACGCGCATCTCAGGACCACCCTTTCACACACACACACAGGAATTCCCTGCATGGCCTCTGCCACACCTCTACCATCTCCCACCCTGGCAGCATCTCTGCTGCCTGACCACAGGCTATCTAGCAACCGACCACAGGTCCTCCTAGATGCCTGTCAAAGCAGGACAGAACACTCTCTGTCCTCAGCTACCTGAGCACCTGGCCAGGTCCTTACAGGGCCCAGAGCTCAGGCCAACGCTGGCTCTGGACTGGCTGCCACAGTTCCTCAGTCCAGAAGCCAAACCTGCTCCTAAAAGGGCTGGGCCTCCTGCCCTCCTCTTTCCCAGGGTAAAAGCCCAGGGGTGGAGCTTGGGAGGATGGCCAAGCCCCAACAGCTCCTTTACAACATGCTCACACACATCTCTCTTTTCCAGAAAGATTTCTAAAGCCACCACACTAGGTTTTCTAGGACAAGAAATTCACAGCCAGGATCAGCAGTTTCTATAGAGACCCCAGGATGAGTCTGGCCAGGACCCAAACAGCCAATAGAGGCCCAGGGCACCTGGCCAGAGACCAAGAGAGATGGAGAGACACAAAGGCTACACGTGGGAGAGACACCAAGGTGCAGAGTAGACGGAAAGGAACAAGCTGCTCCAGAGCTACCCAACGACCCTGGGGCCTACAGACCCAGCCTGAGGAAGGAAAAGAGTTTTCACCCCACATAGGGTGGCTTTAGCCATCCCTCCCTGCATGGGTCCCCTTCACAATTACGCAGGAGGCTGCTGGCTACTCCACTGTTTGGCTGTTTCCATAGTAACCCTGTCCCTGGCAAGAAGCCCAAATATTATTACAACCATCCAGAGGAAAGAACAAACTCCAAGTGGCTGTGTCTTTGAGCGTGTGTAACATCTATCGAATGTGTACGTGCCGTCTGGGCCTCCAAAGGCACTTGGTGTAACTGCTTGTCCTGTGTATGCCTGTGTCCAGATGTACCAACATATGTGTGTGCACAGCCAGAAACAAAATTTGATAGGATTTGATCACGTTGGAGGTCCAGGCAGCTAGAGGCAATCTTATTCCCACCCCTCTCTCGCTCATACCCACACATGCACACACATACAAACATGTAGGCTTTACACACGGTCTTAGCCCCTGCATTCACACACACCTGCTGTGTTTCAAAACAGACACTTGCTCTTAGGAACATGCAGGATGGGCTGGAGCAGTGGCTCCTAGGTTTGAGCGCTTGCCTGGCATGCGCGGGGACCTGAGTTTGAACCCCAGTACCACATATACATCCAAGTGTCAGAGAAACAAAAACCAGAGGAAAACATAAATAAAATTGGTTTTAAAGGGGGGAGGGTGCTGGGGAGTACACAGTACACAGGTTTGAACCCCAGTACCACATACACGACGCAACGAAAGCCAAGTGAAAAACTAAATAAAATTTGATTCTTTCTCTCTGTCTCTCTCTCTTTAAATAAAAAAGTTGAGGAGGGCTGGAGCAGAGGCTCAATGGTTATGGCGCTTGCCTGGCATGCACAAGTACATGGGTTCAAACCCCAGCACCAAGTATACAATGAAGTGTCAGAGCAACGAAAGTCACATGAAAAACTAAATAAAATTGATTCTTTCTCTCTCTTACTGTCCCTCTCTTTAAACAAAACAAAAGAAAACATGCAGGTGTATCCATGCACACACCTTTAAACCCAGTGGATTGGGAGGCTGAGGCAGGACCACAAGTTCAAGGCTAGCCTTTAGCAACTTAGCAAAGCCCTAAGCAACTTAGACCCTGTCTCAAAAGAAAAACAACAAAAATTACAGGAGCCACATGCTACAAGTGGCCACGCCCCTCACCCTCTCTTTTCCAGCATTAGCAAGAATTCAGACCAAGACAATCGGCCAGGCCTCCTTCTGGACTGAGAGAAGAGTGAAAGAGCTGAGGTGCTTACTGAATGAAATGCTCCTCCCACTCCCTCCTCCCTATCCCCCGGGGGCCTCAGAATGTCACCTCTGGGGCTGGGGGTGGGGAGAAGCACTGATTGGCTCCTCACCTGATTGCCATGGTTACCTGCAGGGCCCTGCCAGCAGGTGCCAAGAGCAATTGTAAACAGGAGCTCCATTTCCCCAGAGAATCCCCTCCCACCATCCTGCCCCCAGGACCAGGGCCCCACATTCCCACCACTCAGTTCCTGGTGTGCTGTGAGCAGCAGAGGAGAAAAGAGGGGTGATGTCCAGCTGGGATCATTGTAGGGGAGTGGGGAAGAGCCTGAGGTGAAAGAGTGGGTGAGACAGATCCCAAGAAGCAGATAAGGGGTACAGAGGCTATTTAGAAATGGAGCCGGGGTAGGGAGCAGGGTAGCTGTAACAGGTCAGTCCCAACTACATCCCTGCAGTGGACCTGCACACTGTCACCCCTCAACTTGGCCTTTCCCCTAGTAGAGGTCCAGGTCCTTCCATGCCTTCTGTCTCCACCCAGTATCTTTGCAAGGTTGGGCTCCAGGACCAGGAAAGGAGCATAATGGGCTCTCGACCCTAAATCCTTGCCATTGAAGCCTGGCAGGGACTTTCCTCATCCCCTAAAGCCCCTGCTAGCAGACTCCACGGAGCTCTCCATTTTAACTGGTCTTTTGTGAGGGCCAGCCCACCATTTAGGCCGGTGCCTGTCAGTTTCTTCACACACCCCGCTGAAGAGGCTGGCCTCTGATAACCCAGAGGTCCCTACTGCTACTTTGACACCAGCTACAGCACTCTTTGCCCTGCCTTTCCTCCAGAGGAAATCAGCCTGACTACCTCACTAGAGGCTCCAGGTCTTGGGAAGTCACTCAAGGTCACATCCAGATGTGACCGGCAGAGGCGGAAGGTATGATAGAAAGCAGCTTGTCCAATCCTCTCATTTTACAAATGGAGAAACTCAAAGAGAAGTGACTCGTCAAAGGCGACACAGCAAACCAGTAGTGGTGCTGGACAGGAATCGGTCTCTCTCCTGTCCCAGTGCTCTTAACATACTGGCACGGGGGGGGGGGGGGCGCTCCCTGCTCATCTAAGGAATTAAGTCTGCCTAACCCCATCCAGGCGAAGGGAAGGAAGGGCAGGAGGACCACACAACCTGCCCTCGGGGAGGGAGTCAATCTCTGGCTACAAGACCATCAGCACTCATTCCTGCCCGGAAGGAAGAGGGAGCCTTACACCAACCACTTCCATGGCACAGACAGGGAAACCAAGGCTCCCACAGAAGCACAGAAAGCCAACAAGACTCACATCCTGGGTCCTCAGACTCCATACTTCTCCCAACTTCATGGGCGCAACTGTGCAAACCCCATGCATGTATTTGCATTTGGGGCCATGGGGCTCTGCCCTGGGACATTGAACTTCTCAACTTTCCCAGATCCTTGGCAGTGGCAAAGGCTCCTTCATCTCCCTGATGCACCCCATTATCTTGGAAAAAGGCCTCCAGCCTCCTGCAGCTGGCCTTACTCCCTTTATCACCTCTCAGTTCCCTAAGATTGAACAAAGAAAAAAACCCAAAATACACACCGAGAGCCAGACACACCCCCTCCATCTCTTATGCTCACAACACACAAGACTAGATAGATTTGAAACTACAACACACACACACACACACACACACACACACCGCAGACACACCAGGCCAGACACACCCCACCACACATGCAGCCAGACTCAAGCCAGGCCCTCACTTGTCAGATACGCACCCTCCCCACTAATCCCACCCCATGCAGAAGCCTGCTGTCCTGACATCCCTGCCCGAAACCAGAGCTACACCGACACACTAACCTTTTGTGCATCCCTTGTCCTCTCAGGGCAAATTATAAGTCTTCCAGCAACAAAGGCAATTCAGCGCTCAACCCAGCTCTGGGACCAGAGGCTGGAGGGCTACTGTGGGCATCTGACCTGCGCAAAGATATAACCTCTTCCTGTTCAGGCTCTTTCCATTCCCATGGCAACTGTTCCATCAACCAAGATATCTCAGGGGAGGCCAGGGGCAGCAGAGTCCCCTTTCCTGCCCAAGATTTCAGCTTGAACCCTACATGGCTACACAAGGTCTGAATCCTGGAGTCTGTTTCTTGCCCCATTTCAAATACACTTCTAAAGCTTTAAGCCCCAACATCAAACCAGGGAACCCCTGGGAAAACCTCCCCACTGAAAGGCTACAACAGAGCTGGCTTTATGCTCATTTTCCAAGTAATAACAACTTGGAGCAGAGTGGAAGGGATGGGAGGAGAGAAATCAGAGTTTCAGGAACAGCACAAACTGCAAGAGGCCCGAGCAGGAGGCAACAGGGCAGTGGGAGCAACCGGGAGGTGCTCCTCCCGCAGCAGGGGTGCCCTGGAGAGACTGAGGCAGTGTGGCGAGCGGGGCTCTGAGGGACAAAAGACCTCCCCATCCCCGAAAGTAAGAGGGAAAACTTCTACAATATTTATTGGTAAATTCACTCCCCACCCATGTCTCCTCTTCCCTCAAGCCAACAAGAGCAATTCCGGGCAGATGGAGTGCGGGAGGGAGTGAAAAGGATGGCACACAGTGGAGACAGGAGGAGACGGTGTTTGCTGGCCCTGGGTCCCAGTCCCTCGGAGTTAGCAGCAGGAGGACCTGGGGAGGGAGGGACGTCGCCTTCCCCAGTGGAAGAGCGGCCAGTTTACCAAACCACTCATGCCCCAGCTGGTGAAAAGAAAGATAAATCTCCCCCCATTTCCACTCTACCAACTCATGCGCGGGCTTCCCCAGGAGCCTGGGTCAAAGGATCAGGGACCTCAGTTAGTGGGTGAACGCTTCCTTCTTCCCTAGGGTCAAACTTTAGGTGGGGGCCTAAAGGGGTGTTAGGGGAAAGCTCTGCTGAGGTGTTCAGGGAAGGGGCGGGGCGCCCTGCACTAGGGACCCGGGCAGGGACCCGGGGAGGAGGTGCTGGAGAAGACCTGGACCCCGGCAGGGAAGGGCGCCCTCCCTCGGCCACGCAGAGATCAGAAAGCCTTGTCCCCTTCCTCCCGGCTCAAGTCCTCACGCGCTCATGACGCCCCATTGCAATCGGGAGAGGCGACCCCTACCCAGATGCAAACGAGTACACTGGCTTGAGCAAGGAAACGCTCTGGCTCCAAGGGAGACCAGGAGGACCGAGACCCACTGCAGCGCGCACCCCCAAAGCCCTCATGGCGGTCCCGGACCCTCCCCCTCGCTACCTCGGGAGCAGGGTCTACCAGGGGGCTGCTGCACAAAGAGGTGGTGGTCGAGGGAGACGCCAGATCGTTAAGAGGGGGAATCCACTTCGGCCATCTTGGAAAGGAGGAAAGGGAAAAAGGGGCAGAAAAAAAAGGAGAAAGAAAGGCGGACGGGGCGAGCTTGCACGGGGCTGGCGGGGCGGGAGGGGGGACGCAAGCAGCAGGCCGGGCTCGTGGCTCCCCCTCCCGTGGGGTTTGTGGGGAAGGATGGACCTGCCCCCATTCCCATCCCCAGACGGTTACAGGGTAGAAGGGAAGGAAGCCGGAGTCCGCGTCCGCTTACCTGGGTTCGGGGTCCAATGGGTCTCGGGGAGGGGGGGACGGGAGGGAGGGAGGGAAGGGAGGGGAGGGGGCCCGCAGCCGTGTCGCTCGCTCGGGCGGCGGGAGGGGAGAAACCTAAGCTAAGAAAGGAGTTTGTGAGAGCAGCTTGGGGTGGGAAGGAGAGAGGGGAGGGGACGGGGGGAGGGGAGGGACCGGAGTTGGGGGGGACAAAATGGCTTTTTTCCTCCAGACAAGAGTAGGTCCCGCCCACTACTCACCCACGTGACCTCATTCCTTCAGGGAGTTTGCCGAGAGGGGAAGAGGAGCGGGAGACACCAACACGGCTGCTCCCCAGGCGGTGCCGGGTCCCCCAAACCAGGGCGGGACCCCTTTCTTTCCCAAACAGCCCCCTGGACCTAGGGGATAAATCCCGTTTTGTTACCCTCCGCAGTTAGCCCCTTCCTCCCTGAAAAATACGTGCTCCTCCTCCCACACTGACCCCGCCATCCCCACCCTAGCTGGGGCGCCTGGAAAATGGTGAGATGAGGACTGGGCGGAAATGTGGCTTGCAGCCCCTGCACTCTTCGGCCTCCACCGAAGGGCGCGCTGGCGGGGCCGCAGCGCCTCCAGCCTTGCGTCTGGGTGGGTTTCATTCACTCCAACTGACACTCGCTTAAAATTGCTAACTGCATCTGTGGGAGAGAGAGTCTTCCCCGCTCCCCAAGCCCCTCTGGGCGGCCCGATCGCCAGCTCTGAGACAGGATCCCAATCTGGTGCCTGGCGGGGTCTGGGGTAGAGCGCGGCGGGTGAGGAGGCCTCACTTTGGGGGCTTGGGGTGCTGAGGTCGAGGCAGGCGTACCCGCCATTGCTCAGCCTAGAAGAACAGAACGCAACCCAGGGAGGAGACCAGCTGAAGACGGGAACTCTGGCGTCCGGCCTGGGACACAATAACCGCCGGATTCGAGAGCTGGAATGGATTAGAAAATGAGGCGCCAGGGCTCCAAGTGGGCCCGCGCTTTTTCCCTGCCTTGCGCTGATTCCCGTATTTTTTGCTTGCGCTCTGCGCATGGCGCAGCCGTGTGCCACCCTGGCAGCCACGGCTGGAGGAACAGGGCTAGCGCGTGGGTGGCCGGTGCCAACCAACTCCGATCGTAGCTCTCGGCTCCATCCAGCGCTCACGCTCGGGTCCCCAAAGACTTCGGCTTAATGAGAGAGGCTTGGGAAAGCCGGGAGAACCGGGAGCCGGCGCCAAGGAAGCGAATCGATTTTGCGTTAAGGCGACGACCGTGGGCCTCATTAGGATGGTCGATTCATTTATTCGTAATTCACGATTTATTAGAGATGGCCACCATTTCTGTCCGTCCAAAGAGCTCGATTATCCGTCCATAAACGTCATTAAGCGCCCTGATAATGGGTTGGCTAGAGTTAGGAAACGCATCTTCGCTGAGCTTCCGAACGCCTGCCTCCTCCCCCTTCCTGTACTTGCAGCCAAGGTACTCCCCAAGCTGGGGGGCCCCCCGAACTGAACGCTTTCATCCACAGATCGGCAACCAAGAACCCTGCGGACACTGGCCGCCAAATGACCCCAACCTCAGTCTTCAGCTTACCCCAGCCAAAAGGAGGCACGGAGGAAGGGCGGGAGAGATTTCCGCTTGGAGTCGGTGGTCTTAGAACCCGTGGGTGAGGCCTGGGGAGGATCCCTACCTGCTCCCCAGTCCCTGCAAAGGGGACCTGCGGGTTCACCGGCTGACCCCTGGGCACCTATAGCATCCTCATCATGTACCATTCAGCGCATCCACTCGCTCTGCGCCAAGAGGGGCGCAGCAGGGGCTCCCAGTCTGCCACTCCTTTCACTAGAAGACCTGGAGCAAGAGAAACATATAGGGGCTTCACAGAGATCTTGGTCCACTGGGATCCCCATCAGCACCAAGGCACCAAGGGGCTGCTGCTCCTGGGAATAGCAGCTAGTTGGAAAAGAGATTGAGGTTTGCCCACTTCCCCACTAGGGCCCATTAATCCCACAGGGCTGCCTCAAGGGGCCACCTTGTGGGGGGAGGCAGGGATAATCAAGCACTCATTCCTCCAACAGTTATTAAGCGCAACTCAGAGTAAACCGCTGGAGAGAAGGAGCATATTGAAGTCCCTACTACCTACTAAAACTCCAATATAATCATTTCCCCTACTACCTACTAAAACTCCAATATAATCATTTCCCCCGCTAGGGAAATGGTTTATCAAGAGAAACTCTGGCCCAGCCCTTCCCATATCTGAAGTTCTCTGGTTTTTCAGTCTTTATTAACTGACATGGGAGCGCCTGTCACATGTCAATGTCAAGGACTGCACTTAGGCACTGGCAGAATAGGCAGGTTTTGGTGTGCAGGTGAGGGCAAACTAGGAGGGACAGACACACAGTCCCATTAGCTCCTATAGCATCAGGTGTCGCTCCAGGCTTGTCCCAGTGAATGTGTAAACACCTGCTAAGAGTGGATGAAAACAGAAGAGGGTGTCTAAAAGAGGCCTCCTTAGGAGTCAAATGTCTCAGAGAATTGATTGAAAGTCCTTTGCTATTCTCTATGAAGATCAAGACACCCCCGCTTCCCTGGAATGCACTTCCGGGGACATGAGGAGCTCTGTGCATCCTCTTGGTTTTGTTTGTACATCCTGAGGTCCTCTAGCTGACAATTCATCAGAACAGTCACTGTCAGTCGCAGACGAAACGTTCCCAGAGGACAGGAACCCAAGAAATCTAGGTGATTATTCCCAGCATGCGCTATGAACTAGTTCCAGAGTAAGATCACTTTAAAAATGGTGATGATAGGAGAGAGCAGCTTCCCTACTACCTTTGCATCTTTCTCTCTTCAGGAACAAGGTCCCAGTCTCGGCTTCTATTTCCCCATCTTCCTCCTCACTTGTGTGTCTCTGGTGTTTTGTTATTTTTCTTTTTTGATGCATCTCACATTCTCTTTTCTCTTTCTCCATTTTCTTGGGGCTTCCTCACTCACCCTACCTGCCATGTCCCCTCTTTCTGTCTTGCTCTTCATCCCTCAGTTCATCTGCGCCTTCCCTTGGCTGTCTTTCCCGTTCTCCCTTACTGATATAGTATTTTGGGTTTGCAACATCCTCTGAAGCAGACAATGGGAAACTATCCAATCTCCACTGCAAATTCGTTCTTAATCCGAGGAAAACTGCATCGTGAAACCAATCACCTCGTTTTCATTTTCGTTGATACAAAAGCCTTGGTCTTTGGCTTTCCTGCAATCCAGCTTGAGAACAGTGGTGGGGAGGTGGTGATTGCGACGTGAGGAAGAAATGATCCTGTCCTTGCCAACGACCAGCTTTCAACCTTCTGATTTGTCGCGGAAAAATCGTTGCCTGTGTCATTTCAATTCAAAATTTGGTTTTTTGCAAGGGTACGATTTAATTTAAGAAAAAAAAAAGTATCGTGAGGGAAAAAGATAGCGTCCCTGGGTGGGCTCGAACCACCAACCTTTCGGTTAACAGCCGAACGCGCTAACCGATTGCGCCACAGAGACTACGATAACTGCTGGGGTAGCAGAGAGCCGAGTCAATGGGAGCGAGCTTAGAATGGCGCTGGAATCCTAACCACTCCGAAAGCCGACGAAAGCAATGGGACCCGGGAGAAAATAAAAGGTCCGGACCAGGCGAGGAGGACCGCAGAGCTTAGCAGGAGAAGCCTCAGGACGTGGTCGCCTCTCCTCTGTTGGCTCTGCAAGAGGCCAGCGCTGGCCAACCTTGGGTTGTACTTAGATGCGGAGAGGTCCGGCATGTCCTTTTCTTAGGGTGACCGGAGACTCGGGGCTACACTGTCGACCCGTAGGGGGTCCCAAGAAGTAGAACAGCCTCTGCTTTCCAAAACTCCCCTTTGCAGCTGAACCTCTGCAGCCACAGGATACCCGCGACGCCCTCCCCTCCCTCTCGCAATATTCAATTGGCTCTTAATGGGAGCCTCCCACACATCAGGCACTGTCAGAGAAAACACAAAGACCGCAGAGTGTCTTGGTACCCAGCAGCTGTAAGGATTTCTTAAATGGAAAAATAAAGTAAGGTACTACGAGGAATACGCCCAGTTCGTACAGCCCGCTCCGTGGTGTCCCTTGAGTCGGAACCACAGGCTCGGGCAAGGCTTCCCCAGCCCACGTGCGTGCCAGCCCCGCCCCTTCCGCGTAGCCCCCGCCGCGTCCGGGTCCGCCGAAATCCCAGCATGCACCCCGACGCAAGGCTTTTCCGTACTCACAGTGACTTTTCACTTTCCGCTTTCCTAGCCTCGGTTTCGGCCTCTCAACCGAACCTGTGCGGATGACTGACGGGGAGAGTGGCCAATAGAAGCCCAAGTTTCCAGGAAAGCTAGGTCTATCAACCAATGGAAAGGAAGCAGCAGGAGCGTTTGGCTTAGCCAGAGCCAGAACCGGTTTACTGGAATTGCAGTGGCGATCCGGGGTCCCTACTACACAGCAATCATGGTGAGAAGGGGAGTAGGAAAAGGGACACGGGCTAGCAGTTGAGAAACCGGGAGGGGTAAGGTCAGACTTGGGAGCAAAGAGGTCGATGGAAAGAAGCGGCTTCAGTTCGAGGGGAGCTGTCCTCGCCCGGAGGACCTGGGGATTGAGTGCGGCTCCTGGCTCCCGAACAGGGTCCATCTCAGACTGGACGTGCGGGCGTCCAGACAGGAGGACAGCGCGCACAGGAGCCTCCAGATCGGGGGCTGGGCGGGGGACTATGGAAGCTTTTGACCCCTCGTGCTGAGACCCTTCATTTTGTCTGCCCCAGTCTATTATGTCCTATAACGGAGGGGCCGTCATGGCCATGAAGGGGAAGAACTGTGTGGCCATCGCTGCAGACAGGCGCTTCGGGATCCAAGCCCAGATGGTGACCACGGACTTCCAGAAGATCTTTCCTATGGGTGACCGGCTGTACATCGGCCTGGCGGGACTCGCAACAGACGTCCAGACAGTGTAAGTGTTAGGGTCTCCTCCCACACCTAGGCCAACCTTGCCTGGCACCACGAGTGGCCTGAATATCGGTCGTCTGCCCACCACCACCAGTGAGTCTGAGGCTTTGCCGAACACCACACCACAGTGATACAGAGAGGTCTCCTAAAAAACTTACACCAGCATTTACTCTGTCTCGTGCTCAGGAAAACATCTTATGTGCACGAATCTTAATGGAAGTCAGCCAGGATCCCAGTGCAGCTCTTTGGGGGAGGTGGTGTATAGGGGCTTGAGCCCAGGTGCTCTTTACTACTGAGCTACATCTCCAACTCTATTTATTTTTTAAAGAGAGGGACAGTGAGAGAGAGAAAGAGAGAATCAACTTTTATGTAGTTTTTCACGTGACTTTCATTGCTCTGACACTTTGTTGTGTATGTGGTGCTGGGCTTTGAACCTGTGTACTCCAGCATGCCAGGCAAGCCCTGCAACTGCTGACCTACTGCTCCAGCACCACTGTTTGTTTATTTTTGAGACAGGGTCTCACTGCTAAGGCAGGGCCTATTACTTGGCATCCTCCTGACTCAGCCTTCTGAATATAGGGTGTGCCACATCTGTCCCAGCCCAGGGCAGGTTTTTGTTGTTGTTGTTGTTGTTGTTGTGTGTGTGTGTGTGTGTGTGTGTGTGTGTGTGTTTAAGAGGGAGAGGGAGAGAAAGAATCAGGAGCTGGAGTGGTTACAGCGCTTGCCTGGCATACACAAGGATCCAGGTTTGAATCCCAGCACCGCATACATATCTAAGTGTTGGAGAAACAAAAACCAGATGCAAAACCAAATAAAATTGAGTCTCTCTTTCTCTCTCTCTCTCTCTCTTTTTAAAGAGGACAGAGAGCTCTACCAAGTCATTTTTGTGATGGTCCAATCATGACAGTTGGTCATGCTTGGTTATGATAGAGAACTCTGTCTCTCTTAAAAAAAAAGAGAGAGGGCTGGAGCAGTGGCTCAGCAGCTCAGCACTTGCCTGGCAAGCACGAAGACCCAGGTTCAAACCCCAGCACCACGTACACAACTGAGTGTTGGAGCAACAAAGGCCATGTGAAAAACTAAATAAAATTGTTTCTCTCTTTCTCTGTCTCTCTCTCACTGTCCCTCTAGCTTTAAAAGAGAGAGAGAGAGAGAGAGAATCAATGTCCCAGCCTCCCGTGCAGGTCTCTTTAAGGCCAGAGTGTGCCCAGTTTCTGATGTCTCGTTGGCAGGTTAGGCAGGCATACGGAAAGACAATAAACCCATGAAGAGCTGGTGTATATTAATTATCACGTTAAGTTAGCTAGTTGACAGTGGTTATGTATGAGAAAAGGGAGAATCTGGAACCAAGTCATTTTTGTGATGGTCCAAGCGTGACAGTTATGGTCCTCATGCTGGGGTCATGATGGGAAAGCAACAGAAACAGTTGGAATTCCTTTTCTTTTTTTTTTTTTTTTTTTTTAAGAGAGAGGGACAGTGAGCTGAAGAGAGAGAAAGGGAGAATCAATTTTATTTAGTTTTTCATGTGGCTTTTGTTGTCCGACACTTCAGTGTGTACATGGCACTGGGTTTGGAACCCCTGTACTTGCACATGCCAGGCAAGTGCCCTAAACCACTCCAGCTCCTCTCCATGTCTTTTTTTTAATCTAGTATAGTCAGTCCTCCTTATCCAAAGGTTTTGAATTCAACCAGTTATGCATAGAAAATATTCTTTGATGAGCTGGGGGTAAAGGTCAGTGGTATAGTACATGTCTATGCACAAGAATAGAAAAAGAAGAAAATATTTGGGGAGAAAATTGGGTCTTTGCTGAAATGTTTCCACTTTTTTCTTGTCATCATTCTCTAAACACTAGAGCAGAACAACTGTTTGCATGTCATTCACATCCTTTTAGGTATTATAAATAATCTAGAGATTGAAAACATAGGGGAGTGATTGGAGCCGTGGCTCAGCAGTTCAGGCGCTTGCCTGGCATGCTCAAAGACATGGGTTCAAACCCCAGCACCACATACACAACGAAGTGTTAGAATAACGAAAGCCATGTGAAAAAGCCATGTGGGGTTGATTCTCCTCTCTCTCACTGTCCCTTTCTCGAAAGAAAGGAATAGGGGAGGATGTGAGTAAATTACATGCCAATGCACCTTTTTTTTTGGTATGGGGATTGAACCCAGGGGCACTTAACCACTGAAATATATCCCCAGTCCTTTTTATGTTTTATTTTGAGAGAGGAGAGGCTAAGTTGCTGAGTCTGGCCTGGAACTTGTGATCCTCCTACCTCAGCCTTCTGGGTTGCTGAGATCCCAGGGGTGCACCTGACTACACCACCATTTTTTTTTTTAAGAGGAAGAAAGAGAATCAATTTTATTTATTGTTTCATCAGTCCTCCCACTTAGCTGTGTGTGTGGTGCAGGGGTTTGTACCTGGGTCCTTGTGCATGCCAGGCAAGTGCTCCAACTGCTGAGCCACCACTCCACCATCTTTAATAAGGAACTTGAGCATCTGTGTGTTTTGTATGGGGGACTCTTGGAACCAGTCCCTAATGGGTATCAAGGTACACCTTTACTAAAATCTAGATAAATGCCTGGCATATAGGTAATGTTGTAGTAAAGATTCAAAAATGATTCCTATTTTGAACATGTTAACTAAAATATAGGAACTGGGAAGACTACTTACGGGAAAGATGATGACTTTGAGTTTGGCAGAGAAGGCAAGCCATCATAGTTCAAGCAGTCAGGGCTGGAGTGGTGGTGGCTCAGCAATTAGAGCACTTGCCTGGCATGCATGAGGACCTGGGTTCAAACACCAGCATCACAAACAAAACTAAGTGTCAGAGAGATGGAAGCCAGATGAAAAAATAAATAAAATTGATTTTTTCTCTCTTCAAAAAAAAAAGAGTTCAAGCTGTTGGGGTTACTTATTTATCTGGTTGTGGGACAAGGGTTTGAACCCAGAGTTTCAACCCGGGTTGAACCACTGAACCACATCCCCAGGCCTTTTTAATTTTATTTTGAAGCAGGATCTTGCTAAGTTGCTGAGGCTGGCTTTGAACTTGTGAACTTGTGATCCTCCAGTCTCAGCCTCCCGAGTCACTGTGTTTACAGGCTCGCGCCACCGCTTCTGGCAGCAATAGTAATTGGAGCTTTGAAACTCCATCTCCATCCCAGGGTTGGAGAGGCGCCGGTGCTGTGTTAAATCCATAGGAGCAGATTCTTTTTTTTTTTTTTTTTTTAAAGAGAGGGACAATGAGAGAGAGAAAGGCAGAATCAGCTTTATTTAGTTTTCCATGTGGCTTTCGTTGCTCAAACATTTTGCTGCATACGTGGTGCCGGGGTTCCAACCCATGTACTTGTGCATGCCAGGCAAGCGCGGTAATGGTTGAGCCACCGCTCCAGCCCTGGGAACAGATTCTTGAGACACAAAATGTGTGAAGGGGAAAAGAATTAGCTGCAGTTTGAGAACTGAATCTTTTTTTTTTTTTTTTAGCCATTGGGGAGGAAGAGAATTCAAGAAGAGAGTAAAAGCATGGGGATAGCATTCCACGCTGGAAAATGTGGTCACAGGTGGCAGGGGCTGCAGGAAACCAATGGCCTCTTAAGAAGCAGCAGTTCCTAGACTTAGGTCCTGAACGGCTGAGAGACGAGTTCATTAATGGGTGGAAGCGCGTCAGAAAATAGCCTCGTGTCCCTCGCAGTTCCCTGTGTCTCAGGAACTGGAACTTCCGAGAGCCAACCCAGCTCGCGCTGTTCCCCGGCCTGCTGCAGTTGAAGCACAGCCGGGTTCGCGCAGCCTTGTCTCCGCACAGCGCTTCCCTTTCTGCGGAGGCTTTTTCACTGCCTTGCCTGCTTGTGGACAACAGTTCCTTGACTCGGCCTGTTTCCTCACCTGTGAGAATGGAACTAAAATCATCTCTAAGGCTCTTTTTTCCTGTGTCCTGAGTGTCATTTCAGTGCCTCCAGCAGGCGTGGCATTGGTGGGCTCTGAGCTGGCCCTGGGGAAGGTGTGACCTTTTTTTGACACCTTCCTGTCCTGTCAGCACGTTTGTTGCAGTATGAGCATGCTTAAGACTTTGCAGCTTCCTTTGGTAAGGACAGAGGTTGTTTGTCTCCTTGAGTTGCTCCTGACTGCCACAGGGTAGACTCCAGGGCTCATCCAGCCATGACTCACCCACTCCTCTCTCCTCCCACAGCGCCCAGCGCCTCAAGTTCCGGCTGAACCTGTATGAGTTGAAGGAAGGTCGGCAGATTAAGCCTTACACCCTCATGAGCATGGTGGCCAACCTCTTGTATGAGAAACGGTGAGTGGAAGTGCAGCCCTTGATGGCCAATTAGGCATGCAGTGTGGAGGACAGGCAGCCCTCCTCGTCCTCCCATTGCTTAGTATTAGTATTAGTTTTTGTCAGTAGAATTCATTGCAGAAGCCTGGCGCAGTGGCAACCATCTGTAATCCCAGTGACTCTGGAGTCTGAGGGAGGAGGATTGCAAGTTCAAGGCCAGCCTGGGTAACTTGGTGAGACCCTGTTTCAAAGTAAGAAATCGAAATAACTGTGGATGTAGTTTATTGTAAGAGCACCCCTGGGTTCAATCCGTAGCACTGGGGGGAAAAAGTGTTGGTTATCTTATACCTGAAATAATATAATAATGCCTTTTTAGTGTTAAAAGAACTGAACCCAAGAGCTGGAGCTCTTGGGTGGCACAGCGGTTATAGCACTTGTCAGGCATGCATGGGGATCTGGGTTCAAACCCTAGCACCACATATACAACTAAGTGGTAGAGCAACAAAAGCCACTTGAAAAACTAAATAAAAATTGATTTTTTTTCTCTCTCTCTCACTGTCCCTCTCTCTTTAAAACTAAAACTGAAAAAGGGTTATGTTTTGTTTTTAAATTTCAGTGCTAGGGATTGAACCCTGGGCCTCATGCATACTGGCCAAGTACTTCACCACTGAGCTACACCCCTAGCCCTTTGTTTTTGTTTTTGTTTTTTTTTTAAGAGAGAGAAAAAATCAATTTTATTATTAGTTTGTTTTTTTTTTTAAATAGGGAGGGACAGTGACAGAGAGAGAGAATCAATTTTATTAGTTTTTTTTTTTTTAAATAGGGAGGGACAGAGAGAGAGAGAATCAATTTTATTATTAGTTTTTTCTGTTTTTTGTTTTTTTAAATAGGGAGGGACAGTGACAGAGAGAGAGAGAATCAGTTTTATTTAGTTTTTCATGTGGCTTTCATTGCTCTGAGACTTTGATGTGCACATGATGCTGGCTGGGGTTGGAACTCATGTACTCGTGCATGCCCAGCAAGCTCTATAACCACTGAGCCACTGCTCCAGCTCCACCCCCAGCCTTTTTTATCTTTTATTTTGAGACAAGATCTTGCTAAATTGTTGAGGCCAGCCTTGAACTTCCAGTCCTCCCACCTCAGCCTTCCATGTAGTTGGAGTTACAAATATGTACAAACATGTCCAATGACAAATTTTTTAGACTGATATATATGGGGCAAGGGGCAAGTGTCATAAAATTGTAGAAATTAACTCACAGCTATATATTTAATGGCTCATGCTTATTGAAAAAAATAAAAATACATTGAGGCTGACTTGAAAAATTCTGGATTTTAGTTGCTACTGTAGTTCAGAGCTTCCTTCACCAGCCTAAGTGAAATCACTGATGTTTTAGTGGGACAGATAGAAGCAGTGATCTGCATCTACAGAGCCTGCCTCTTTTTTTTTTTTTTTACTTAAGAGAGAGGGACAGTGAGAGAGAGGAAGAGAGAATCAATTCTACTTAGTTTCTCATGTTGCTCTGATGCTTTGTTGTATACGTGGTGCTGGGGTTTGAACTCGCACACTCGTGCATGCCAGGCAAGCGCCATAACCGCTGAGCCACTGCTCCAGCGCCCCCTGTACAGAGCCTCTTAAAGGAAAATGCTTTTCATGGACCCAGAGGAATGATCCAGGCCCCTCTGTTTAAAGACTGTAGTAAAGTTAAAACTGATCGACAGATGATACTTTGTCAAAGTATGATCACAGCCCCAAACATAAGCCCTGAGCTCTGTGACAGACAGCCCTTGGTTTTTTTTTTTTTTTTAAGAAATTTTTATTTAGTGTTTTACCTGACCTTCATTCCTCTGACACTTTGTTGTGTACGTGGTGCTGGGGTTTGAACACGCGTACTTGCACATGCCAGGCAAGCGCCCCAACTGCTGAGCCACCGCTCCAGCCCAGCCCTTGGTTTTAAGGTCAAATAGTCCAGGATATTCTCAATTTTTTTTTTTTTTTTAGTTTATTGAGAGGAAAATGCAAAATTTTCAATTTTTTTTTTTTTTAAGAGAGAAGGACAGTGTGAGAGAGAAAGACAGAGAATTAATCTTTATTGAGTTTTTCACATGGTTTTCGTTGCTCCGACACTTAGTTGCGTATGTGGGTGCTGGGGTTTGAACCCATGTACTTGCACGTGCAGGGCAAGTTCTGTAACCACCGAGCCACCGCTCCAGCCCCTCAATTTCTTATAGAAATCGATACCCAGGGGTTCTGTTTGAGAAACTCAGGATTAAAGCATTTTACTATCACTGATTCGTTTGTTTTTTGTTTGTTTGTTTTTTGTTTTCATTTGTTTTTGTTTTTGTTTTTTTTTGGTGCCAGGGATTAAACCCAGAGGCACTTACCCACTGAGACACAGCCCCAGCCCTTTTTATTTTGAGGTAGGGTCTTGCTGAGTTGCTTAGGGCCTCAGTAAGTTGCCCAGGCTGGCTTTGAACTTGTGGTCCTCCTGCTTCAGCCTCCCAAGTTGCTGGGATCACAGGCGCGTGCGTGCACTGTTATATCTGGTACAGTTGCTTCTTCTACCTTAACAGTTTTTAAAAAGTATTGATTTTCTAGCCAGGATGGTGGCGTACACCTGTGATCCCAGCAACTTGGGAGGCTGAGGCAGGAGGACCTCAAATTCAACCAACCTCAGCAATTTAGCAAGGCCCTAAGCAACTTAGCAAGACCCTGTCTCAAAAAAAAGGTCTGGGATGTTGCTGAAGGGATGAGCACTCCTGGGTTTAATCCCTGGTATGGAAAAAAATAAAAATGTCTTAAAGCATTGCCAGGTGCGTGGGGAGGCTTAAACAGAGCTGAGCAGAGAGAGCTCTTCCCGTGCGGGTCCTCCGTTTCCCTCCCAGGCCCGGGCCTCCCTCTGTGTTTAAAAGCGAGGACTCTTGAGCTCTGCCTTCTCTCTCATTCTGGTCTCACAGGTTCGGCCCCTACTACACAGAGCCAGTTATTGCTGGGTTGGATCCAAAGACCTTTAAGCCCTTCATTTGCTCTCTGGACCTCATCGGCTGCCCTATGGTGACCGACGACTTCGTAGTTAGCGGCACCTGTGCTGAACAAATGTACGGGATGTGCGAGTCCCTCTGGGAGCCCAACATGGTGAGTTGGTGGCATGGAGCAAGGCTCGGCTCTGAGGTAGCTCCATTGGGATCAGGAATAAAATGCGTGTGCTCACCTCGGCAACAACACAGAGATTAGCACGGCCCCTGCCCAAAGATGACGTACAAGTCTGTGAAGCACTTCGTATTTAAAAAAAAAAAAAAGTCCTTGTGTGGCAAGGAGTGGGGAGAATAGGAGAGCAGAGCAGAGCTTTTGCTCCTTGGGAGGGTTTCTAGAAGCTCCATCTGCCAGGGCTGCAGGCTCCAGAGGACGGCACCTTCTGGGAGGCCCAGGTCAGCTCGACTGCAGCCTCGCGTGGTTTACTGGGTTCTCAGGTCCTTTACTGAACAAATATTTAACACAGTGCAGCAGCCATGGCGGCTGACGGAATGGGCGTGGAGCCGGGCGTCTGGCTCAGAAACCGGGATCCATCCTCACCTAGTGTCCTTGAGTAAGTGCGTCCAGCACCTCACCTGTGAAGGGGTGCAGCGCACCTAGGTGTGTGATGAGGAAGGCCCGTGGAGAGCGGCAGACGCTGCCTCTTGGGCAGGGCCGCTGTTGTCATTGCTCGCCTGGGTAGTGTGACTTCCAGGGCTTATTGCCATCTGTTGGAGTAAGAGACACCCAGACACCTGTTAAAAACGCAGTGTGCCACACCCTCGGCACAGGGTCCCTGGCTGCGTCTGATTGAGTCCTTGGTGCTCTACCCTCAGCCTCAGTGCTCAGGCCCACGTGTCCCATGGGCCTCTCCATTAGCCCAGGATTACCTCTCTTGTCCCCGAGCATCCAGCTGGGAGCTCACGCGCTATAATGACCTTTATTCAGTGTGCTGGCGAGGGAGGAAGGAAAGGGCCTGGTGCCGGAGGAAGAGGCTGGGCAAAGGTGCAGGCTGGGCCAGGTGTGTTCAGTGACTCAGCTGAGAGCGCTGGAGGGGGCTGGAGATGGAGATTGGGACGAGACCGCCAAGGGCCTCAAGCACGAGCACAGAGTTTAAAACGCTTTTCTGCCCTGTGGGGAGCCTGAGGAGTTGAAGGCCTGCAACTGGATGTGACAGATTATCGCCGATCAGGAGGCACTAAGGTCCTGAGCCTTAGTGAGGACCCCAGAGCAGCTAGTCCACAGGACTAGGTCTGGTACGGCAGCAGCGGAGGCGGCAGAGATGTGGAAGAAGCGGGGAGCCAGACTGAGTGCAGGAGGAGCTGGTTTGGGGCGAGGAGGGGTGCACATGGCTGCTGGTTGAGTTTGGAGGTACCTGTGGGACATCTGGGGAAGAGTCCATCCAGCAGCTGAGAAAGCACATCGGAGCCATACAGAGGTTCTCCCCATCTTACAAAAGAGAAATTGAGGCTCAGTAAAGGACAGATCACTCGCCTGAGTTACACTGCTCGTTACTGGGGCAAGTTCAGGGAGTGAAGTCTTCCATGGTGCTGCTCCCGGCCAAGGAAGGAGCTGAGAGGCTTCCCACATCCAGGGAATCATCCCTCACTTCAAGCAGGGCAAAGGTGGCAGTGGGGACCTTGAGCCCAGAAAAAGAGAGGTAAGGAACCATAACAAGTCAGGAGGCTGAAAGGGCTGTGCTCTGCTGGCAGGACCCGGAGCACCTGTTTGAAACCATCTCTCAAGCCATGCTCAATGCTGTGGACCGGGATGCCGTGTCAGGCATGGGAGTCATCGTCCACGTCATGTGAGTTCATGTGGGGAGAAGCCGAGACACTGCAGATACCTGTCTTTCTCCTGCCCTAGGAGCGCACCCTCCACCCTTCCTGCTGGCTCCCAGCCTCCCCTGGCTTCCTTCCCTGAGCCGCCTGCCTTGCTCCCAGTAGACCTTTCTCCTCTCCTGCACTGGTGTCCCTAAAGCCTCAGAGAGCTGGGGGAGGAGCCGCAGGAGAGCTACTGCTACTCTTCCTCCTGACTCCCACCAGCCTGGAACCCGAAACAGCAGTGATGTGCTGAGCCCCTAGCCAGCTCCCGCAGTGCCACCCCCTGCCCTGTTTGGGGCTGTGACGGGAACCTGATTGGGTAGAGTGGAAAGTGTTTCCAGCCGCTTTCCTGTATTCCACCGTGAGCGTTTGGCTTCTGCTCGTGGGAGCGCCTGCTTGCTTACCAGGAACACAGAATCCACCCCCTAAGGTTCTTTTATGTTCACTGGGATGAGCCACACGCTCCTTCCTTCCTAAGCCCCGTGATCTGTAGGTCTGGGCTGTGCTGTGGACTGAACGCAGGGCCTTGCATGGGTTCAAGCACAGGTATCAAGCACCCTACCACTGAGCTGCACCCACAGTTCTTTTTTAAAAATTTTATTTTGAGATGGGGCCTTGGGTGCCCCATCTCAGCTGGCCCCGAACTTCTGATCTCCTGCCTCAGCCTCCCAAGTCACTGGGATTACAGGCGTGCACCACTGTGCCTGGTGTGGGGGTGCCTTCCCTTCTTTGGACCACATCTCAGTCCAGCCCTGAACCATTTTCTGGGGCAAACTCCCCGAGGTGCTTCCACTGTGGAGTCTTCCCAGTTCTCCCTCTTCCTCCCCAGCTGAGGTTCGTGGCAGTGGATAGTGCCCTGGGGCAGCAGGTGGCCTGGTGTTGAGGCCTGGGGCGGGAGGCGTAGTCACGGCTGGATGGGCGTACAAGTTTTCTTGCGATTTTCTTCCTCTGCAGTGAGAAGGACAAGATCACCACCAGGACACTGAAGGCCCGAATGGACTGAATCCAGTTTTTTCTTCCTTTCCTTTTTTTAAAAAATAAAATAGCTTCTCTTTCATTTCTGCTTGTCTTTGATGCTTTCTCACAGCTCTCTGTCCCCACCTAGACAGGTACAAAGAGCGAATCAGGGTTTAGCTGAGCCCTCAGATTTCCTGTCATTTTCTTTTTGGAGGTGGGGGTGGGGGGTGGGTTCTAGTGCACGCTAAGCAGGCACTCCACATCACTGGGAATGATCCACAAGTCACGGGGAATGCCTGCTGTGGGCTTGGCCCTGAGCAAATTGCTTTCACCTTCTGGAATTTATTTTTTTATTTTTTATTTATTTATTTATTTATTTTAAACAACTTTATTTAGTTTTACACATGTCCTTAGTTGCTCCAACACTTGGTTGTGTATGTGGTGCTGGGGTTTGAACCCGGGTCCTCCTGCTTGCCAGGCAAGCGCCGAAACCGCTGAGCCACCGCTCCAGCCCCCTCACCTTCTGGAATTTAATCATCGTCATGTGCCAAGGCAGTTGCGATTAGCCTTATTTAGAGATAAAATGGCAGATAAAGAACTTGTCCAAGATCACTTCATCTGGAACCCCGGGGAGCTCTACCACTAAGCTACACCCCTAGGTAGCTATTTTTATTTTTTGAGACAGGATCTTGCTAAATCACTGAAGCCAGCCTCCAGTTGTGATCCTCCTGCCTCAGCCACCCAAGTCACTGAAGTTGCAGTATCCGTCACCTGGTAGGCCCAAGGTAACTTTGATAAGTGATAAAGCCTTATTTCATTGGGCTCCAAAGCCGAGACTCTTTTCCCTAAACTCAGCTAGAGAACCCATCAGTCTTGTTTTAATATTTCAGGTAGAAACTTGGCCAAGCACTCACAGATCTTCCACATCAGTGTGTGTTGGTTCGTTTGTTCTTTTTTTTTTTTAATCTAGGCTTCGTTGCTCCAACACTCCGTTGTGGAGGTGCTGCTGGGGTTTGCACTCCTCACACGTCAGGCAAGTGCGCTAACCACTGAGCAACTGCTCCAGCCCCTTTCTTAACCTTTTCTGCACATTAGAGTCACCTGGGGAGCTTATAAAACAGCAGTACCTGGATCCCATCCCTTGAGGTAATGATTCATTTGACATTTTAGGGACATGGGCCCCACCTGTCTTGAAATTCCCTGCACCTAGCTTGCAAACTGCAGTCGATGCCCTAACGTTTGTTGAGCAGAGCGGTTCCAAAAGGCCTCTGGAGGGCCCTTTGGAACACAGGTTGCTGGAGGCTGTGTGCTGCAGGTGCTGCTAAGCGTGGAGGAGCGCGCCCTGGCCATGGCTGCCCCGATCCCTGCACTCACTTCGCCCTTGCGGGTCTTGGGCAGCTCTCAGCAGATTCTCAGAGTAAAGGAGTAAAGGAGCAGGATGCGTTTCCAGCTATTTTAATTGGTAATAAAGCAGACCTGGGTCGTCAAAGACAGGTAACACCCAAGAAGGACAGCGGTTAGCAGGATATCAGCAAAGCTTAGGATGACAGAACAGGCTTTCCATGAACTTGTCTGGGTCATGAGATTTCAAGAGCAAGAATGTTCTCCCTCACCAGAACCCGCTCAAAGAAAAAGACAGCAGAAGCTGCCATGACATCATTTCCTATGACTCCCTTGAATTTTAGCCAGGAAAAGCCCTCATCTCCCACTGGAGCAGTGAGCAATTGCCAAGGACCCAAGGACACATTTAGATCTCCAGCACCACATATGCAACTAAGTGTCAGCAAAACAAAGGCCAGATGAAAAAAACAAAATTGACTCTCCCTTTAAAAAAAAAAGTCCTCATCTCTTTCTAGCCTTAAACCATCACCGTATTAGCCTTAGACCAAGCAGCCAGCTAATTCTTTCCATGAAGCTAATATAATGGTTCTTTCCAGACCAAATTAAAGGAAACTCGGGCTGCTTCAAAGATTATCCAATTCTTTTAAAATACATGTCTAAGTATGGAGGAGAAAAAGGCGCTCATGGGACCACTCAAGAAAAAAGTATGGCCAAGGAAAAAGGTGCTTAATGTTGGGAACATGTGAAGGGGTTGCACACCAATAAAAACTTGTTTTTATTGAAAAAAAAAAGTAAAACATACATGCTACATGTACACAGGCACTTTTTTTTTTTTTTTTTTTTAGAGAGGGACAGAGAAAGAGAATCAATTTTACTTAGAATTGCACCTGGTTTTTGTTGCTCTGACACTTGTTGTGCAGGTGATAGCTGGGGTTCGAACTCAGGTCCTCGCACATGCCATGCAAGCACCGCAACCCCTGAGCCACTGCTCCAGCCCCACTTTTTTTTTTTTTTTTAATAATAATGATTGAACCCAGGGGCACTTAACCACTGAACCACATCCCCCATCCTCTTTATTTTTTATTTCAAGACACGGTCTCAGTGTCTCACAAAGTTGCTTAGGGACTCACTGTAAGGAAAGAGATGAATGAAGGAAAGGAAGAAAGGTGAACGGCAGCTTAACAGTAACACAGGTTTATTTGGGGAGAAACCTGCAGAGGGGAGGCCCAGTGGAGTCTGGGACCTACCTGCTGCTTACAGCCTGGGGTAGATATAAAGGGAATGGGGGGAGGGGGCCAAGGTTCGAATTTTCTGGTTAAAACAGGAGTTTCAGAAGAGTGGCTTTTCTGATAAGGGCCCGGAGTCAGTAGATTCAATAAAGGCCCAAATCAGTGAGTAGGGGGTTTGCTTTCTGGCTCACATGAGTGATTTCTGGTAATTTTCCATATCCATCACTCACCAAGTTTCGGAGGCTGGCTTTGAACCTGTGATCCTCCTGCCTCAGCTTCCTGAGCCACTGGGATTACAGGCACTGGCCACCATGCCTGGCAGCACATTATTTTCTGAAGGGCTCACATTTTAATAGGATGAATCAGTTTTGGAACCTAAGCTAAGCTGTTTGCCAAGCTGAAGTCATAGATTGTGAAATAAATTTTAACTTCTGCAATCATATTACTTGAAACAAAGGCATAGGGAGGAGATTTTTTGTTTTAATGTGAATTTTTGCCTATCTTTAAACATGTTGATGTCAACTTTAGTTAATCTTAAATACACTGAATGGAATCTACAAAAATAAGACATCTCAGACCTTGATGCTGTAATTTTTGTTTTCCAGTGGCCAAAATACCAAATATCAAGCTTGTTATTACTACTCCTCTTGAAGAGGACAGTGTTCTATGTGACCAAATGTTTGGACTCATTCTGGACTTAGGCATCTCAATGTATACTTGGCTTCTTAATTTAACCCTTTTCACAACCATGCTAAGGGTGGAATGAATAATTTGTCTTCCTTTTCAAGTATTTCCGGTTAAGGGATATGAAAAAACTAAAATTGTTTTTGTTTGATATAATACAAAATATGGAATTGGGCTGGGCATGATGGTGCATGCCTGTAATCCTAGCAACTCGGGAGGCTGAGTCAGGAGGATCTTGAGTCAAAGCCAGCCTCAGTAACTTAACAAGCTCCTAAACAACTGAGAGAAACCATGTCTCAAAATAAATATTAAAAAAGGGCTGGGGATGTGACCGAGTGTTAATCGCCCCTGGGTTCCATCCCTAGTACCATTAAATAAACAGTAAAACAAGGAATTGATCTTTGCAGAGTCTGAGTTTTTTTGTTTTGTTTTTTTGTACAGGGTGTTTAGTCCAGGGGCACTTAACCACTGAGCCACATCCCACACCTTTTTGTATTTTATTTTGAGACAGGGTCTCACTAAGTTGCTGAGGCTGGCTTTGGACTCATGATCCTCCTCTCAGCTTCCCGAGTTGTTGGGGATTACAGGTGTGTGCCACCACGCCCAGCAGAGGTGATTTTTTTGCTATACACTTTTATACTTTTTCTTGTCAAACTAGTTAAGTATTTTTGTGTTTGTAAGCAAATATGCTTTAACAGCATACCTTGTATATATATAAAAAGTAATTCTCACTGTTCACTTTTATTTTTTAAGAGAATGGGACAGTGATAGAATCTCTTTTATTTAGTTTTTCATGTGGCCTTTGTTGCTCTGACCCCTCATTGTGTACATGGTGCTGGGGTTTGAACCCGCGGACTCGAGCACGCTATAACCGCTGAGCCACCCACCGTTCCAGTCCCCAGGCCCATGACATTTAAAGGGCATACCCTTAGATAGCTTCGGGTGCTGGAATTAAAATTGATTTGTCTGGGGCTGAAGCAGTGGCTCAGTGGTTACAGTGCTTGCCTGGCATGTGCGAGGACCTGGGTTCAAACCCCAGCACCATGTACAAAATTAAGCTTTGGATCAACGAAAGCCACACGAAAAACTAAAACCGATTCTTTCACTGTCCCTCTCTTTAAAATATAAATGTGTGTGCGCGCGCGCACGCATTGATCTGTTCTCACAAGGAAAACAGAAGAACGTATTTCTGTTTTCTTTTCGTGATGCTGGGGATCAGACCCAGAGCATTGTGCCTGCTCCACGAGTCCTGTACACTGAGCTACACCCCAGGCTGGTCTGAAATCCTGAGCTCAAGTGTGCAGTGCTGGGACTGCAGTGCATACCGCTGTGCCTGGCTTTGGATTCAGAAGATCTGGGATGAGATCTGAGAATTCACAGTTGATTCTCAGGTGCTGCTGAAACTAGTGGTCCACACTTTAGGTTTTAAGCTAAAAATTACCCAGATGGAGAACCTGAGGCACAGAGGTGCATGTTCAATCAGCTGCATGGCCAGCCGGTGGGGTGTGTGCCTCCTGGCCAGTGTCCCTGCTCCCCAGCTGGAAGAGTGAGGGAAGAGGGTGGCAATGCAGCTCTCCTGTGTGTGGTGCATGGTTATTTCAGGGGGCAGGCAGGCATTGTGTTGCGTTCACAAAATGTAGTTTTTTGTTTTTGTTTTGGTGACGGAGATTGAACCCAGGGGCACTTTACCACTGAGCTACATCCCTAGCCATTTTATTTCTTTTTACTTTGAGACAGGGTCTTGCTATGCTGCCAAGGCTGGCCTGAAACTTGCGATCCCTCCTGCCTCAGCCTCGAGAGTTGAGATTACAGGTGTGGCCAACACGCCCAGTTTAACGTTACTTATAACTGCATCTGAAAGTGGTATGTCACTGACCACATTCTTTCTTCAGACTTAAGCCATACATTGATTTTGCCCAAGCAGGCTCTAAAACTGGAACCAAAACCTTTTAATTCTGGGGGAAATAACGTATATGTGGCAAGGGACATTTCCAAAGGACTCACACACACCAGATGTACACAAAGCTTTCTGAGTTTTATTTTTTCCTTGGGTTGGAGATTCATCTTAACATGCATGCATTTTAAAACAGCAACAGGGGCTTGAACTGTTTTGAGTAGACATTAGACAAGCACAGGGGGTTGAAAATTCCTATTTAAAAAAATGAGCTTGCAGTGGGAAGTTGGAAAGTCACACACAAGGTGGGGTGGTACTTTATCCTGCTTCCCCCAAAGGTGACTCCAAACTTCGTATTTTTGATTACCACGATCTGACCTGATGTTGTGTGCTGAGCAGCACAGGAGCTTTCCCCAGCAGCTACTGCTTCCTAACTCCTCACAAAATGGCTGTGAGCAAGTGCAAGTGTTCTAGAAGTTTCCTCCCAGTCTCTTTCCTGGGATCTCGGCACAACCTGCTGAGGGACAGCCGTCTCCTTTCCCTTCTTCATAAGGGCTACTCTTTCTAAGTGGCACTTACCAGAGGAGGGCCAGTGCCATATCATTGCCCCCTACCCATGGCTGGTAAATTTGGGGGTAACTGGTTGAATGTACTTCCCTTTGAGAACCCCCTTCCCTACATTACTGCTGTAAGGTGAGGTCTCTGGACTTGAGAGGGGCCACAAGCCTAAGGCCAGAGCTCTGAGGGTTAGTGCACTGTTCCTTCTGGCCTCCAATATTCAAATGCTGGAGGAATGCTGATGTTTTCTCTCCAGACCTGAATTGGTAAAAAGATAATTGGGAATGGGATTGGTTACAGAAAAAGCCCTGGATCTTCCATCCACCTCCCCAGATGGGCCTGGTAGACTGTGAAGAGGGGAACATCTTCTGGGCAGGAGTCTCAAGTCTTTACTCTCACCCTGAGCACTCCCGGGAACCTGCTCAGGCCTAAAGCATAGGGACAGAAAAGTGGAGGAGGGAGAGGGTGAAGGACAAGTTGCCTGTAGTGGAATCTCAAGTGCCACTGAGAACAGCCACAGGAGCCACTCAGGGCGGCCACAGACCAGTGACCCCTGAGCTAGATAAGGAGGGCTGAGCACTGCTTCTGGAACCATGTTCCTGGAACTGCTGGCATCCCAGCTGCCCTGTGACCTCCAAGCCACAGGGAAGGAGTGTACTTGCTGGGGGACACAGAGACCCAGTGGTTAACAAACAGGAACGCAAGATCAGACTTTCATCTAGTGTCTGCCAGTGTTGTTTTTCTAAGCACCCCCATGCCGTTGTTGGCCGTGGCAGCTGGGAGATGATTTTTCAGCTGTAGACATTTCAGAAGAGGAAAAAAGAGGGAGAAGTTGTGACTGGATGCTACCCAGGAAGTGGCAGAATGAGGGCATGGCAGAGGAGCCTGCCCTCATCCCACCCAGGCCTCACCACTCATCCTGTTCCTATACCTTTGTTCCCAGCAGACCCACAATTATTCCAGGATGCCGTAAGACTGTTTAGCTTTTCTGCAGGGCCTGGGGGAGGAAAGCTGGGGATAGTCACTTCCCTCTAGATGCCTTCTACTCCCACAAAAGGAATGCAGAACTTGGGAGAGGAGAGGAGCAGATGAACTCGAAGATCAGCTCATTTTCAGACTGCAAGCCAAACAGAACATCTTTATCGTTAAGAAAAGAAGAAAGAAAACTTGTATAAACCAAGATAAATAGGTTTTAAACATCTGAATGCCAAAGGAATTAGAGGGCCAAACCCAAGGTTTTGAAGATAGCACAGAGAATGACCTTAAAAAAAAATTTAAAACCCACCAAACCACAACTCAAATGTTTTGACCCAATCAACAATACTGTCAGAAAAACAAAAAGCATTTGAAACAGAATGCTACCTCTCAAAATGTAAACAATATATATATATGTATATATCTATATATATATATTTTTTTAAAAACTCACAAAAACTCAATGTTAAACAAGTTAGATACCTGGTAGTTGCTTTAACTGATAAGATTGTGTGACACTTTTCATACACATTATGGCAACATGATCAGCAGACCCAATGCAGAGAAGCTGGCGGGGCCCAAGGCTATGGAGGCCGCTGGAAGACAGCCTTCCAAGCTTTGGAGAGGCTGGGCCTAACTGGGAGCAGATATAAAATTTCACTCTTGATTATGAGGTGCGGAAATCACGTCCAAACATTATTCCTACCTAATCCCTTTCCTAAGTCAAAATGTTTTCTCCATGAGCCACGTGGTTCCAAGTGTTTCCCGGAGTCACTTGGCAGCCCTGTTCTAATTGTTCAGAGTTAGCTCTGCCTCTTCCAGAAGTGGGCAGCCCCAGTGAGGACCAGGAATGCTGCCTCCATTCCTTCCTGACCTAAATGCTGTGGGCAGGACGCACAGAGCACTGGTTCCTGCTCCAGAAGCCGAGTTTTGGAGGGAGCCACAGGAAACCACCTATTCATTCAAAATGATTCCACAAACCAAGTTCACATCTTTGGGGTTATCTACAAATGATACCATCTTTCATCCCAAGTCCCCAGCACTGGTGAGGGGGTGGTGGGAGGATGTAGGAATGTCCCACCCTCTGCCCAGAGCAGCAGGGCCATTGTCTCTCCTGGAGGACCAGCTGCTCTGATGGCAACAGAACAACATGCGTGGCTCACTCCTGAGGGTCTGGGGCGCAGGCTCTGAGGTGGATGGAATCCTGAAGGAAGCTGCAAGATGCCACTTCTTTCAAAGAGTCCTGTGGGCCACAAGTTTAGAGAGAGGCAACAAGGAAAAGCAGCCCCGAGGCTGGAGCCAGAGCAAACCCCAGGTTAGGTCTTCAAGCTGGATTTCCTGTGTCACATCCTCAGTGACTCAGAAGCAACCTCAGGCTTGGCTGCCACACTCCGTCTCCTGGACACCTTGCTTGCTCTAACTCTCCAGGTGAAAAACTGTGAGCACAGAGAGCCAGACACCTACATGGTGGGCTTGGGGTTAAAGAGGCGCCTCTGTCCTTGATGACAAGCCAGTCACAGGTGAGAGTGCCTGGAGGTCAGTAGGAAGGAAATGGCGCTCACAAGACCTTATTTGACATATAGCAGTTTCTGGAGTCTTCCCAAAGGGAAGTAACCATTTAAACACAAGAGTTCTGTTACATCCAAAGGTGCTTTCTAGTTCCTCTTGAGCCAATGAAGCAGGCTTGACAGATCATCTCCACTCCAGGGGTCAAGCGAGCCTGGGGCCTGGATGACGACCATGGAATTCTCCGAGAACCAGCTGTCCAAGAGCCTGGCAGCTCCCTCACCCCTGACCATCCTGTGAGGATAGACCTGCTCCCCGTGGAGGTATCCAACTCTGATCCAAGCTGTCAGGCATTGGCCTGCAGTGCTCCTTTGGGAGGACAGCACTGGAGGACAGAACGGAGGAGTAAAAACATAACATTCACTTGGATCCAAGGTAGAGGGGTGGAAGAAATTATGCATAATACTCTATAAAATTAAAAAGTTAATCCTGGTAAGATCAAATGCAGCAGGGCTGAGGTGTGTGACCTCTTCTCCTTGCTGGTGTCAGAGTACCCTGCTCTGAGCAGACCTTCATGCTGGGCCTATAGGTGCCTCTTTAATTGAAGGGAACTGAGAACTGGGCAGGGAGTGGGAGGGTGGCCAGGGTGATGATATAGATCATCATAAAAGCAAACCTGTAGCAATGAAATTTCAGAAACAAAACTCAAACCCACAAACTCATTTCTAGCCCCAAGGTATCTTAAAAGGCTACAAGGTACCAAAAGAACTCCTTTTTAACCTGGGTCAAGTGGAGAAAAAAAAATCAAGGATAAGCAGAAGGTGAGGTGTGTATACACAGCACGTCCCCTCTTCTCCAGCTCTAGCTGCTCTCAGTGTCAAAGGCTGCAGTCTCATCACTAAAGCCTTCCCGACCCCCCACTCTGTTCCCTACCCTCCCATCTAGCCCAAATACATCCTCTCCCTCTCCCAATTCCCCATCCCATATCCAGCTCTCTGGCTCTGACTGAAGGTGGAAGAAAACTACGTCAGGATGTTGGACATGAACTCGTTGAAGCGTTTGGAGTACTGCTCAGGGTTCACAGTCGAGATCTCGGCCCCTGCCTGTAACACACAAGAGGCCGATTCAGGTCAGTTCCTTGGACCTAAACAAAAGGCTGTACCTGGGAGGAGAGCCCAGACTTCAGGAACCTCTTACTCAGCATCAGAGATGAAACCACCCCCCAGACTGGGCAGGCCACCTTAGGCCTGTGTTACAAATGTCCTAGCCCCACTCCTCTGATTTACACACTCAGGCCTGCACTGAAGTAGAAAAAGTGGTGGGGAGGCTCAGTTCTCCATGGGAGGCCCTGTGTGAAGAGCAGTAGCTTCAAACTATGGGGAAACAGGCCTAAGGGGAGCAGTGTGGGCATGTCAACAAAGCTATTCCTGGCCTTTCGACAAGACGCACAACATGCCCAGAAGCCCCAGGGGAAAGAAGCTGGCGGGTTCAGGGCCCAGAGGGCCAGAGGACTGGGGAAAAAACAAGTTGTGTGTGTTACCCAGAGTGGCAGGCGGGTGTGGGATACGGATGGCAGGGGACACAAGGCAAGCCAGGCAGGCTGCTCTTCCTGTTCTGTGCTGGGAAGGACTGGGGTAGAAGAGCACTTGCTAGAGCAGAAGGCCCAAGGGCTCCTCCTGGGGGTGCAAGGGTGGGTACAGATGTAAACCACGGGGCTGGCCCTGGAGGAAGACAGAGTGCTCACCCCATGTTTCACCGTTTTGGCAGCATGTGCGGCTTTCTTCTTAGCATCGTATGGTGTAAGGATATCAATGATGGCCATGAAATAGACCTCCTTCTTGGGGGCACCTGAAACATGAGCAGAAGCAGAAGAAAAGGAAGAGGTGGTAGGAAAGAGCCAAGAATCTCTGGGGCACAACCACATCCTTCCACAGGGGTTCAGATCATCCCCACCACTTGGGAACAGAGAGACAGGGATCCTTTTCAGCAGCTTTTTTTTTTTTTTTTTTTTAAAGAAAGAGAGGGACAGTGAGAGAGAGAGAAAGAGAGAATCAATTTTATTCACTTTTTCATGTGGCTTTCGTTGCTCTGACTCTTCGTTGTGTACGTGGTGCTGGGGTTCGAACCTGCATCCTGGCTTATACCAGGCAAGCGCCCCAACAGCTGAGCCACCACTCCAGCCCCCAATCTTATCTGATCTTTACACACACTCTGTGGGTGGATAGAACAGTATGTGTAAGGTCTGTCCATCTTATGACCAGAGCAGGGCCATGCCTCAGTCATCCAGGACAAGCACAAAGGTAAAGGCAGGTCTGATAGGAGGAGCCCTAATTCCTGTGGGGAACGCCTACAGAAGTCTTTAGGCAGAAAGAGGCCAAAGTTGGCCTCAAATTACTGAGGAAGAGGTAGGACACCCCCTCTCCTCCCATGTCTAAACATTGAGTGTGGAGGGGCAAGGGAGTGGGCCAGCTGAGGGCTCCTACTTACTTTCATGGCTTTTCATGGCATAGACATCAACAGAGGGATCAAACTCCCCAGGACCAAAGAACCGGGGAAAGCTGAGGAGGTTGCCAGGGCTGTCCGGAGGTGTGCCGTAGGAGCAGAGTAGGTGGCCGCCCACCCCGTCGTTCTCACATTCCTCGTCCTCTGCCCGCTCCTCCACCTCCATCTCCTCCTGCTCAGCCCGATCCACATCGTGGATGCCCACCAACAGGCTGTAGTCCATGATCTTCAGCTGGGCCAGGAACTAGGGAGGCGAGGGACAGAAAGATGGAAGGGGTTACACAGGCTGTCCCAGTGGCATCTGGAAAGGGGAAAAAGGGGGTTTCTTTCAGCTCAATTCTATACACGATTCTGAAATACTATAAGGAGTAAGATACCGACCCGACATGGTTTCTCAAAAGAGGCAAGAAGGTGTGGGCTCACGGCAGGGGTGAGAGGGCCTCCCTGATGAAAGGCCCTGAGGCTGCAGGATGAAGCTGCAGTGCAGAAGGGTTTCGGACCAATGGAGGTCATGGCGAATTGAGGAAAAACGTGAACGTATGCTACACTATGAAAGAGGCTGGAGAGATGTCTCGAATGGCGACCTTCAACCCACTGAGTCCCAAATCCAGTGTAGTGGGCTAGGACTGGGACTTCTTAAAAATTATTAAATAACGGAATGTGGTTCAGTGGTAGAGCACATGCTTATTAGTGTGTGAGGCCCTGAGTTCAATCCCCAGTGCCATCAAAAATAAATAAATAAATAAATAAAAAGTATTAAATAAGATAAAACAGAATAATATCGGTATTAAGAACAGACAGTGGGACCACTAAAGTGCAGGAAATAATGCCAAGAGTTAATAAATGGGAAGGCATCAAATTCAAAGCACCGCCCAGCAAAGGAAACAATTAGGAAGTGAAGACAGAACCCACAGAATGGGGGAAAACCTCTGCTAACTACTCTGTGGCAGAGGATTAATATCTAGAGTATATTAAAAAAAACCCAAAAACACCAAAAAACCCAAATAACCTAATTAATAAGAGCAAATAAATTAAGCAGGTATTTCTCAAAAGAAGAATTACAAATGACCAACAAATATATGAAAAAATGTTCAATATCATTAGCAATCAGGAAAAGCAAATCAAAACTACAGTAGATTTCATTTCACACCAGTCAGAATGGCAATCATCAAGAACATAAACAATAGGGCTGGAGCGGTGGCTCAGCGGTTTCAGCACCTGCCTGGCAAGCACGAGGACCCAGGTTCAAACCCCAGCACCATGTACACAACTAAGTGTTGGAGCAACTAGGGCCATGTGAAAAACTAAATAAAGTGTTTCTCTCTTTCTCTGTCTCTCTCACTGTCCCTCTCTCTTAAAAATAAAAAAAAAAGAACGTAAACAATGGAGGCTGGAGCGGTGGCTGGAGCGGTGGCTCAGTGGTTATGGTGCTTGCCTGGCATGCATGAGGACACAGGTTTGAACCCCACTACCACGTACACAATGAAGTGTCGCAGCAACAGAAGTCCCTTGAAAAACTAAATAAAATTCTCACAGTCCCTCAATCTTTTTTTTTTTTTTTTTAGAGAGAGGGACAGAGAGAGAGGGAGAGAAAGAGAAGGAGAGAGATAAACAACTTTATTTAGTTTTTCATGTGGCCTTTGTTGCTACAACACTCAATTGTGTATGCAGTGCTGGGGTTCGAACTCAGGTCCTTGCGCATGCTAGGCAAGCGCTATAACCGCTGAGCCACCGCTCCAGCCCCAGTCCCTCAATCTTTACTTGAAAAAAAAAAAAAAAAAAGCAAACAATGGGGTTAGAATGGTGGCATGCTGAGGATGTGGGTTTGAACCCCAGCACCATACACAAACGACATGTTGGAGCAACAAAAGCCACATGAAAAGCTAAATAAAAAATTGATTCTCTCTTTTTATCTATCTCCCACTTTCTCTCTTTTAAAAAAAGAATGCAAACAATAATAAATGCTGCTAGAGAGGACAGGGAGAAAAAGGAACACTTCTATACTGTTGGTATGCTAATAAATTAGGAAACTGTTATGGAAATCAGTATGAAGGTTCCTCAAAAGACTAGGCATGGAACCACCATACGACCCAGCTACACCACTCGTTGGCATTTATCCTAAAGAAGTAGTCATGTTTTTTTTTTTTTGTTTTTTTAAAGAGAGAGAGAGAGAAGAACAGTGAGAGAGAGAGAATCAATTTTTATTTAGTTTTTTTTCACATGGCTTTCATTGCTCTGACACTTAGTTCTGTATGTGGGTGCTAGGGTTTGAACCCTTGTACTTGTGCATGCCGGGCAAGCGCCGTAACCACCGAGCCACTGCTCCAGCGCAAAGTCATGTTAATACAGTAATATATGCATACCATGTTTATAGCAGCACATTTTATTTTTTTGGTACCAAGGATCCAAGGATTGAACTCAGGGATTCTTAATCACTAAGCAACATCCCCAGACCTTATTTTTTATTTTGAGACAGGATCTCACTAATTTGCTAGGGCCTTGCTAAGTTGCTAAGCCTGGCTTTGAGTTTGTGATCCTCCTGCCTCAGACTCCCAAGTTGCTGGAATTCCAAGTGGGCTACAGCAGCACACAATAGCCAAACTGTGGAACCAGCCAAGGTGTCCATCAATGGATAAAGAAACTGTGGTTTATATACAGAACAGTTTTTTTTGTTTTGTTTTAGAGAGGGATAGGGTGAGAGAAAAGCATCAATTTTATATAGTTTTTCATCTGGTTTCCATTTCTTCAACACTTAGTCATGTATATGGTACCAGGTTTTACACCCAGGTCCATGTGCATGCCAGGCAAGTGCTTTAACCACTGAAACATTGCTCCAGCCCCCAGGATGGAGTTTTAGTTAGCCATAAAAAAATAAAATCATGTCATTTGCAGGAAAATGGATGGAACTAGACTACTACATTAAGCAAAATAAGTCAAACTCCGAAGGTCAAGTATTGCAAGGGTTGTATGTTTTCTTTCATATGTGGAAGCCAGAGAGGAAAAAGGAAAAGAAAGGTGTGTATGGGGGTATTTTCTAAAAATCAAAAGGAGCCAGGCACAGTGGTGCATGTGATTCAGGAAGCTAAGGCAGGAAAATCACAAGTTCAAAGCCAGCCTCATCAACTTAGCAAGATCCTGTCTCAAAATAAAAATAACAAAATAGGCTGAGGATGTTGCCCAGTGGTTAAGTGCCCCTGGGGCCAATTCCTGGGTACTACCACCACCACCACCACCACCACCACAAAAAATCAAAGGAAAATCAGTAAAGGAAAGGGACCAAGGGTGGGAAGAAGGCAGGGAGTGGGGAAGTGCTGAGTAGTGATACTGGTGAAATTATATTGTTATATTGTGTGCATGTATGAATAAGTAACAACAAATTCCATCAGTATGTACAACTATAATGTACCAATAAAAACACGTGGAAAGAGAAGAAACGAGTAGACAATGCTCCAGTTGCATGTGTGTGAACTTTGTTTCTGCAATTAAAAAGGTACTTCGAGGGGTTGGGGATTTAGCTCAGTGGCAGAGTGCTTGCCTAGCATGCGCAAGGCCCTGAGTTTGGTCCTTAGCCCTGAAAAAAAAAAAAAGGTACTTCGAGCAGGGGAAGGAACAAAGTTTGAAAATGATGCAATTTGGCTTCTTTATCAGCCGGTGTAAGAATGGAGGGAAAGGGAACACCTCTTAAGAATGGTAGCCAGAGCCGACCACCATTCTTATCCCTCTCCTGAAGGCTAGCCAGGCTGTGTGGAGCTGGGGGACAATGCTGGACTCTCTTTTTGCACTATAGGCCTCCCCTTGCTACACATCAGTTTTCTCACATGTATGACGAGTACTATGAACAGGATGATGTCTTGAGTTCTTCATTCAGGATTTCATGGTTTGGGAATGACACAGCGTGGAACTGACCAGCCAGCACTCAAATTAGTCAAGAACAAGAGTCTATGGGGCTGGAGCCATTACAGCGCTTGCCTGGCATATGTGAGGACCGGGGTTCAAATCCCAGCACCATATACACAACTAAGTGTCAGAGAAACAAAGCTCAGATGAAAAAACAAATAAAGGTGATTCTTTCTTTCTTTCTTTTTTTTTTAAAGAGAGAGGGACAGTGAGAGAGACAGAGAAAGAGAGAAACAACTTTATTTAGGTTTTGACATGGCCTTCGTTGTTCCAACACTCAGTTGTGTACGTGGTGCTGGGGTTTGAGCCTAGGTCCTTGTGCTTGCCAGGCAAGCGCCGAAACCACTGAGCCACCGCTCCAGCCCCCTGATTCTTTCTTTAAAAAAAAAAAGTCTAGTCACCATCAGCCACATGATAGGTAATCTGCCATGGTCACAAATAGAGTCCGCTGCACCAGGAAACTGTCAGACCACCCAGTGTGCTAGGATTAGGAGGAGCATCATCACAGAACTAGAGGGGTCTTGGCACAGTCTGGAACACAACCAAAAGCATAAGAAGCCCAGAGGCTGGGAGACCAGCAGAATCTCCTTAGTAGAGGAAGGGTGACAGCACCTCTGGACAAGGTCTTCTTGAGATTATGGGGACGGAGAGGGGTTCAAGAAGCATGGAGACTATGAATACCACCCCCAACCATCTAAGAATAATCAGAGCAACATGCGTTGGAAACAAATCAACCGAGTAAACTGCCTTAAATCCATCTTAGAACCAGAGAAGAGGAAGACAGCAAGAGGAAGAGAGAACAAACTGAGTTATCAAAGCATTAAAAGAAAACGAAGATGGGCTGCAGCGGTGGCTCGGTGGCTGCAGCGCTTGCCCAGCATGCGCAAGTACATGGGTTCAAACCCCAGCACCCATGTACACAACTAAGTGTCAGAGCAACGAAAGCCATCTGAAAAACTCAATAAAAATTGATTCTCTCTGTCTCTCTCACTGTCCTTCTCTCTCTTTAAAAAAAAAAAAAAAAAGAGAGAATGAAGAGGGCTGGAGCGGTGGCTCGGCAGTTATGGTGCTTGCCTGGCATGCACAAATACACAGGTTCAAACCCCAGCACCCACATACACAACTAAGGGTCAGAGCAATGAAAGCCATGTTAAAAAAAAAGAAAAAAAGATTCTGTGTGTGTCTCCCTCTCACTGTCCTTCTCTCTTTAAAAAAAATAAAAATAAAAAGAGAATGAAGCTGGACACAGTGACTTGGAAGACTGAGACAGGAGGATTGCAAGTCCAAGACCAGCCTCAGCAACTTAGGGAGGTCCTAAGTAACAATGAGACTCTGTCTCAAAATAAAAAATAAAAAGGTCTGAGGATGTTGCTCAGTGGTTAAGCACCTCTGGGTTCAATCCCCAGTACACACACACACAAAGACAATGAAGGAGTAAACATAGTTAAGGGTAAAGAAAAGCTTCCTAGCAAAAAAGGTTATTATACCCATGTTCACAGTAATATTATTCAAAATAGCTACAAGGCTGAACTAAGCCAAGTATGATGGTCAGTCTTCTCTTCTGGGGGTGGGGTACTGGGGATTTCATCCAGGGGCAATTTACCACTGAGCCATATTCCCAGCCTCATTTTCTAAATCTTGAGACAGGGTCTCAGTTGTGGAGGCTAGTCTTGAACTTAAGATCCTTCTGTCTCAGCTTCCCAAGACTCTGGGATTAGAAGCATGTGTGTGCTACCATGACTGGCATGATGGTCAGTTTTGTGATAACTTGTATACCCAGACCAGGCCACTGGACTGGACATGTGTTCAAAGCATTAATTTTGGATGTCTATGAGGAGGTTTCTTGATGACATTAACATTTGGATCAGTAGACTGTGTAAAGCAGATTGCCCTACCCAATGAGGGTGGACCTCATCCAGTCAGATGAAGGCCTGAATAGAACCAAAAAGCTGACTTTTCCCTTGAATAAGAGGGAACCCATGTCTGACTTCCTCATGGCCTTCGGCCTCCAACTACACTATCAACTCTCCTGGCTATAATCAGCTTGTAAACTATAAATCTTGTCAGCCTCCATTATCACATGAGCTGATTCTGCATAATAAATCTCCTTCTATATAGAGATCCATAATAAGTCTCACTGATTCTGTTTCTCTGAAAAACTCTGACTAGTACACCAAGGGTCCATCAACAGATAAAGAGATAAACAATGTGGTATATACACAGATTACCAATCAAACTGGGGGCAATCTCACCGTCTAGAGGGTGGGAGGGATGGAGAGGGGAAGGTAAAGGGGGATAGATATATGAGATGTGCACGTATGGTGTAACAACAAACCCCTTTATGTAACTATAACGAAAAATAAATTTATTAAAAATGTGGTGTATAGGGCTGCAGCAGTGGCTCAGTGGTTACAGCACTTGCCTGGCATGCACAAGTACACAAGTTCAAACCCCAGCACCACGTACACAATGAGGTCTCGGAGCTATGACAGCCACATGAAAAACTAAGTAAAACCAATTCTCTTTCTCTCTCTCTCACTGTCCCTTTCTCTTTAAAAAAAAAAAAAAAAAAGTGGCATGTACATATAGTAGAATTATTCTTATAAAATTAGTCTTATAAAATAAATTCAGAGGCATGCTACAACATGGATGAACCTTGAAGACATTATGCTAAATGAAATAAGGCAGTCACAAAAGGACAAATATTGTATGATTGTACTTATGTGAAGGTCCTAGAGTAGTCAATTTCACAGAGACAGAAAGTAGAACACTTAAGGGACTTGAGGGAGGGGAGAATTGGGAGTCAGTACTTAATAGGGACACAGTTTTAGCTGGGGAAGGTGAAAAAGTCCTCAGATAAGCCAGGTCCGGTGGTGCACGCCTGTATATGTGCACCACCTATATGACCCAGCTACTCTTCTGGGTATTTTCCCGGAGGAGTTAAAATCAGCATATTACAGTGACACAGCAAAATCTATGCTTATAGTAGCTCAATTTACAATAGCTAAATTATGGAACCAACCCAGATGTCCCTCAATGGATGAATGGATCCAAAAGCTGTGGTGTGTGTGTGTATATATTACACACACACACAATGGAGTTCTACTCAGCTATTAGAAACAATGACATTGCAGCCTTTGAAGGTAAATGGATGGCTATGGAAGAAATGATACTGAGCAAAGTTAGCCAAACCCAGAGTCCAAGGGTTAAATGTTTCTACTCATTTGCAGACGCTGGAAGTACACCCAATCTTGGGTGAAAGGTGGTCAGGACCACATACTGGACCCAGCAGGGGCATGGCAACACATCATCTAGGACACCCATTGATGGGGGGTAGAAGGGGGAGAGGGGACAAGGTTGGGGTAGGAGGGGAAAGGGAGGGAGAATAGGGTGAGGCCTAGGGAGACAACCAACAATGTAGCTTTTTTTTTTTTTTTTTTTTTTAAGAGAGAAGGACAGTGAAAGAGAGAAACAGAGAGAATCAATTTTTATTGAGTTTTTCACATGGCTTTCATTGCTCCAACACTTAGTTGCGTACGTGGGTGCTGGGGTTTGAACCCATGTACTAGCGCATGCCGGGCAAGCACTGTAACCACCAAGCCACTGCTCCAGCACCAACAATGTAGCATATTCTTTACCCGCCCTAAGAATCCAATAATACTTGTGCAATCATTTAATTCTGGAAAGTTCACAATCTAAGCATTAATATTACTTGTAGGGAAAAATGTAGAATAGTCAAGAGACTAGGAGGTGGGTGATGTGGGGGTAATTCTGGTTTAAGAACATATGCCTAACACATGTGGCTTTGTATGCACTTATGATTGTACAATAACTCAACTCCTTAATAAAAAAAATGATTAAGATAGGAAGTATTATTATATAGATGTTCCTTGACTTACAACGGGCTATGTCCCAGTAAACCCATCATAGGTTGAACATGTCTAAATCAAAAACACATTTAATATACCTAACCTACTGCATAATATCTTAGTCTCCCCCACCTCAAACATGTTCAGAACATTTCCATCAGCTTATAATTTGACAAAATCATTTAATACAAAGGTTATTTTAAGTGTTGGAAGAGCTCGAGTAATTTATTGAATATTTTTAATACACCACAGACTATCAGCTATGTATGATCATAACTGCATGGCTGTCTGTAAACTTGAGCTCACTATGGCAGCTGCAGCCCAGCAACACAAGAGAGTATCTCTACTGCATATGTGCTGAAAAGATCAAAAGCTAAAATTCAAAATATGGCTTCTACTGAGTGAATTTCATTTTTACACCACTGCAAAGTTAAAAACTGTCAGTCAAACCACTATCCATAAGTAAGGGATTGTCTATATGTATTTTATCACAATTAAAAAAGTCATGTGGGGGGCTGGAGCAGTGGCTTAGCGGTTTCAGCACTTGCCTGGCCAGTGAGGATGTGGGTTCAAACCCCAGCACCACATACACAATGAAGTGTCTAAGCAACGAAAGCCAAATGAAAAACTGAATTAAAATTGATTCTCTCTTTCTTTCTCTCTCTTTCTCACTGTCCCTCTCTCTCTAAAAAAAAAAGTTTTGTCAGGACTGGAGTGGTGGCTCAGCAGTTACAGTGCTTGTCTGGCATGTGCAAGGACCCAGGTTTTTGTTTTTGTTTTTGTTTTTGCTTTTGTTTTAGAGAGCAAGGGACAGTGAGAGAGAGAATCAATTTTATTCAGTTTTCACGTGGCTTTTGTTGCTCCAAGACTTCATTGTGTACGTGGTACTGGGATTTGAACTTGCATACTCGTGCAAGCCAGGCAAGCGCCACGTAACTACTGAGCCACCGCTCCAGCCCCAAGGACCCAGGTATGAACCCCAGCACCAATACACAACTAAGTGTCAGAGCAACAAAAATCAGATGAAAAGGGGCTGGAGCGGTGGCTCAGCAGTTTCGGCACTTGCCTGGCAAGCACGAGGACCCTGGTTCAAACCCTAGCACCACATACACAACTAAGTGTTGGAGCAATGAAGGCCATGTGAAAAACTAAATAAAGCTGTTTCTCTCTTTCTCTGTCTTTCTCACTGTACCTCTCTTAAAAAAAAAAAAATCAGATGAAAAGCTATATAAAGTTGAGTCTCTCTTAAAAAAAAAAAAAAAAAAAAAAAGAAGGAAGTTATGCATCTTGCTGGGCACAGTGGTGCATGCCTGAATCCCCAGTGACTTGGGAGACTGAGACAGGAGGATCCTGAGTTCAAAGTCAGCCTTAGCAACTGAGGCAGGCTCTAGAAAACTTAGAATGATCTTGTCTCAAAATAAAAAATAAAAAGGGCTGGGACTATAGCCCAGTGGTAAAGCACTCGCCTAGCATGTGTGAGGCTTTGGGTCTGATCCCTAGCTCCACAAAAAGAGAGAGAGAGAGAGAGACACTATGTCCAGACAACATATTCAGTATTGAGCACACATCTCTCTTGGAGGAACTCCTCCACAGGAAGTCCCATGACAATTACAAAGTAGCTGGGGAAGGAGGGAATCAGAGCCAGAGACAGCCTGATTGGTGAATCTTTGTGTGTGTGTGTAGGGGTGGCAGGGACTACGGATTGAATTTAGGGGTGCTCTACCACTGAGCTACATTAACAGAATCTCACTTGATTGCCCTTGAACTTGCAATCCTTCCTCAGCCTCCAGAGTCACCGGGATTATAGGTGTGTGCCACCACTCCTAGCCCTGGTTGGTAGATTTTTTTTTTAGAGAGAATCAATTTTATTTAGTTTTTCATATGACTTTTGTTGCTCCAATGCTTCCTTGTGTACGTGGTGCTGGGGTTTAAACCTGTGTCCTTATGCATGCCAGGCAAGCGCTGTAACCGCTGAGCTACTGCTCTAGCCCCTGATTGGTAGATCTTAACAGCTGGTTTCTGCTGCTCTGATGGTAGATGCCGTTTCCACTGTGGGGACCACCAGAAGATGAGTTTGAAGATGGGGAACAGGCTAGTGAAAGGACAGGGAAAAGCATTCCAAACATTCCACTGGCACAAACAGTGGATCCCCCATGAACTGTGCATGTGCATGAGCTTTAGGGCAAAAGTACCCAACACAGCTCACATCACCACCTTTCTTTTGTCTACGCTTCTGGAAAGGAATGAATTCTTTTTCTGAAGGTTGGAGAGGCTCCTATTCTGAGTACAGGAAGGGCCCTGTCCAGTCACAGTGAAGACAAGGGTTAGAAGTACCTCAACATCCCGCTTCAGTTTCTCCAGGAAGTTCTTTTTACTCTCCTCTCCCACATGAAGCTTCTGCCCTTCATTGAGGAAGTCATTGTCTTTGAATGTTGGCAAGTCCTTGGCCTGGGAGAGCAATAGCAGCAGTTAGGTTAGGGAGGCTCACTCACTTGCCCCAGGGAGAACGCTGTTCCACTGGGAGCAGTGTGTGGAAAGGGAAGGGTCTTTAGCAAAAGGTGCATAGCCTGCTCAATTAGCAGCACACGAGCCAACAGGCCCAGGCCTTGGGTAGGCAGGGATGGCAAACATGTGGAATGTGTCAGACAATGAGGACTGACTAAGATCCTTTCCTGCTGAACCTGGACAACGCCAGAGCTCAGACTGACTCTTGCTGATCTATAACATGAAAAGTGTCTCCATCCCAGTAAGACTATAAAGAACCCAGCGAGAGCAGAAGTAAAAGGCTGGAGACCGAGGCCTACACCAAGGACAAGCAGATGCTTAGTGACAGAAATGTAAGGGTGACAGCTGCATGTCTGGGAACCAGGCTAGGAGCTGTGGAGGGGTAGGGACAAGATGGCCAACAGAAGGTGTTTCTGATTCCAAGCAGCCCTTCCACACTTGCTCAGCGCCAGCATACCTTCTCTTTGTCACTTGCTTCTCTGGCAACAGTAGAACCCTGAAAGGATAAGAGCCATCAGGAGAAGTTCAGCTGAGGCAAACTCCTTTGAGCAGACAAACGTGCACTAGTGTTTGGGGAGAGCCGGCAGATGAATGGAAACAGGATGGGTAGTGTCCCAGAGGGGCCGGGAGGCAGCACTTGTCCACTCACTCTGGCACAGCCCACTTCCAGAGCTCTGACTACATACAGTTACAGGGTGGGTGTTCAGCACTCAGTCCCTGCCCTAGAACTAACAGGGCAGATGGGCACTAAACAATGGTTACGCAACCCATTAATTCATTACAATGGTGCTAAGTGACATGGGGAGGACATGCTCTGACACAATGAGAGCACGTAATGCTGGGGATGTGCCTGGGCTGCCGAGGGGCAGTGGCTAAGGCCCATTTCCTAGAAGCGGCTTGTGAACTGGATTCAAAAGCTAAGGAAGCAGCCACAAGGTGTGGGGAAGAGGGCAGGGCTGCTGAGAGGAGACCTACTGGGCAGCACATCCTGGGATGGGAAGGAGCACAGGCACTGCAGGGATGCAAAGAAAATCAGTGTGGCTGCAGCAGAGGGAGGGACAGCAGTGTGAGGTGACAGAAGTCAGGAAGCCTGGTTTAAGAACAGTATAGCACCCTGGCTCACAGCCCCAAGGGCATCCTTCTCGGTGCCTAGAAACACACTTACACTGTCACTCCACGGATCGGGACAGAGTATGCACATCAGCATGGCCTGTCCCTACCCTGCTGCCCTGGATGTGCACGTCCCCCAGACAGGAGCTAAGAGCATCTACTGTTATATACACACAGTACATGTAGGGCTTAAATAACATCTTGTCTCTGTCACCTGGACTTCAAACAAGAATGGTCCATAAGAGTCAGGCACATGAACTCCAGAGTCGCTTGTCCATGCCAACACAAGTGCTCTGGGTTTCCAAACTGTGCAGAAGTTGGAGCAGAGGCACCTCATATTCTCAGAGGGTGACCACAGCACTGGGGAACACAAAGCCCTTTACCTTGAGGTCATACTTGCGGTGTACAGTGAGCCGATGGCTAAACACATTCCTTGTGACCACCATGTAGGTTTCCACACCATCCACAGTCAGGCGGTACATACCCAGGAACTGTGGCAAAAGGGTGTTACCATGACACTCCACTATGAACTAGAATGGAAATCAGAAAAAAAGGGAAGGTTAAGGAACACGAAGGCGCCCAGGATGGATAGGGGCTCTCCCAGGCCAAAAGGCTCTCCAACTCCTGGTGATTCTACCTCCAAACCAGTGGTGATTCAAGTGAGTTCTGTGAAGTAACAGGGGTTCCCCTGACTTATGAAAGGTGACAGCCACCCCTACCCCCAGCTGGCGTGACAGAGTGAGAGGTGAGCTGAGCAGGCAGTGCAGAGCCCCTCTAGGAGTCCACCTAAGATTCTGTTTGCAATAGGATACCACAGGAGGACATCATGGATCCAAGCCTTGGATCTCCTCTGTCAGCCTAATACGGGAAAGCCAAAGGGCACAGAGGGGCTGCAGAGGCAGGGAGGGGACTCAACTGTCTAAGAGAACTGTATGGTCCCACCCAAAGCTTCACCTGCTGTGCCCCAGGCTTTCTGCTGTAACCCCCCAAAGACCAGAAGTTCCCTTCACCACTCTTCTGGTGCCCTAGAGAGAAGCCCCAGGCAGACTCGGGACAGGCACCCATATGACACCACAGCACTCCCTGCTTTATCCCTGGGCAGGTTCCAGACGAGTAGAGAGATGGAATGGGAAGAGAAACAATCCTGCCGCCCCAATGGGACTTCTTTCAGAAGAAGCAAGGCAGATGCCAGAGTGCGAAAACTTTCCAACAAACAACAAATGGCTGTTCACCCGGGACTGAGTCAGCAATGTACCCTTCTGGCTCCTTTTCTCTAAAGTAGGCATCTATGGGCTGGGGATGTGCCTCAGGGGTAGAGCCTTTGCCTGGCATAAGTGAGGCCTTGAGTTCATCCCCAGCATCACAAAAAATAAAATAAAATTGGCATTTTACCTCACAGAAATATGGAGAAGTCACATGTCTCAGGGAGGACATGGCCCTCCCTGAGAAGCCCCACCAGGGCTCCCTTCTTCTTCTAACCCATCCTCCACTGCCCAGGCTTGGGACTCACCATACCTGGTGGTATTTCTTTAAGATGTTGTGCATCTCAGCCACATCCTCACTTGACACAGTTTTGATGACAAAGCGTCGGTCATAGGTGGTAAGGAAACGTGTGCCACACCGGCCCTGGCTGTCACTGTTGATGGGGGCACTGCGCGTCACTGAGTTCTGAGGGCCAAGACAAAGGCAGCTGGTTTTGGGGGTGCACATATTCTTTTTTTCTTCTTCTTTTTCTTTCTTTTTTCAGTACTAGGAATGAACCCAGGGCCTTTCATATGCTAGGCAAGTGCACTAGTGCACTACCTGTGAGCTACACCACAGTTCTAGGATTCTGACTTTGATTCTGAGTCTTCTCTGATGGGCTGGATTGCTCAAATGTCAAAAAACACTAAAAAAGGGGTTGGGGATTTAGCTCAGTGGCAGAGCGCTTGCCTAGAACATGCAAGGCCCTGAGTTTGATCCTCAGCCCTGAAAAAAAAAAAATACTACAACAGCGGGTTCCTAGAAGGGACCTTATCCACCCCATTTCTCTTGGGATGTTCACATCCCTTCTAAAATCTTCTTCTCCAGTGATAAATTGCTTTTTATCACCTACCCCTGATCCCAGAATAGAGTAGGAAGAGGACTGACTATGAAGTTTCATTTCATCTTGATCCCAGAAAGCTGGCCTACAGACTAAAACTGCCTCAGATGTGAGGGGGCCAGTTCTAATCCTGACACTTATAAGCCATATGACCTTGGGTGAGCCATAATTTCTCCACCCTGAGTTTCCTCATCTGGAACATAAGAAGGCAAATTGACTGGATTTTTTCCAATCTCTTGGGTGACAAAGACCAACTAGGAAAAACACAACAGGCCTAGAATAAGGATACAATGAACACAGTTACCTCTTTTCCCTGTATTAAACCGTATACTGGGAAACCTTTCCCAAAGTGAGAGACCGATCCTCATCTTTCTGGCCAACCTCATCTCAGCCTCCTGCTCATCTGTGCAGGGCTAGGAGGCAGTTCTGGAAGCCTTTCTGGCTATCCCTCAAAGCCCCCTCAGATCAGAGAGCAAGTCTACGGGAGGACAAGGGGACAATGTGAATTGACCAAAAGCATGTGTTCACCCTGCAGACCTCTGGGAGACAAGACTGAGGAGAGATCTCAGTTGTTTCCAAGAACATGCTACATCATGGAGATCTGCTCACAGAAGTTCCTTCTCTCCAAGCCCCTTCCTCATCTCTTACTGAGGATTCTACTTTCTGCTGTCACCTAATGACTCCTCAAAAACCCTATGTGGGGGAGGGCTGGAGGCTTGCCTGGCATGTGCTAGGACCTGGGTTTGAACCCCAGCAACACATATCAACTAAGTGACGAAGAAACAAAGCCCAGATCTTCATGGCAGAAACTAAGGTGTTAAATTAAAGAAGCACCCCAAAAATGGGGCATCCTCAACCCAGAAATTCTAAGCAGGCTGCATGAACGAATAGCCTCTCTCCTTGCTAGGCCTTTGCCAACAGGACTTGCAGCTGTGAGCCCAGGTGGAGATACAGCTTGGCCTGCCTCATGTCCAGGGAGCCTCTTCCCACTGAATCACTGGTAGCCGACAGAATCCCCACCCAGAACGCCAGCCTTGCTGCCCTCATTTCAGTCTTGAGCAGTCATGTGCCCACAAGGCTATGAAAGGCAAAATGAAGACTTGGAAAGGATGTGGTGAAACAGCCTAGGGATGGGGAAGGAACACAAGCGAGAGAGGCCATCTCAGCAATTTGGAGTAAGAAGTAAGTTTTCAGACAACCTCAGGCTCCAGCCAGATCATTATTTAGTTCAGGGGCTGGTCATAGCAGAGGCAGCTGGAGGAACCTCAAAAGTATTTCTTAGATGTGGACATTCCTGGGGCTGGACTGGGGTGGCTCAGAAGTTAAAGCACTTGCCTGGCATGTGCAAGAACCCCAGCACTGCGTACACAACTAAAAATCAGATGAAAAAATAAATAAAATTGATTCTGTCTCTCTCTTTCTCTCCATCTTAAACAAAACAAAACAAAACAAAAAGATGTAGACATTCCTGAGTGCTCAAAGCCCTGGCATCTCCTCATCTTTTCATAGTCCCTCAACCTCCTAGTCAGGATACGTATGTCTGCATGCAGGCGCTCAGAGTGAAGGCAGGGAGGGACACTTGTGCCTGAGGCCCACTTTGCGCCTATGAGCTCTGTGAAAGGCTTCTTGGGGTTGGGTGGCAGGGACTACTGTAAAACATCTGGGCATCCGTTTTAGATTTCACTGTGCTGTATGCTCCTCTGTTCCCCACAGATGACTGAAAGTCAGCTACGTTCTCACAGCTGTAAGTTGAAGTGGAAAACTCTCCCACCTTTACCTCTAGGCTATCTGCTAGGGAAGAAGGTCCAGAGAGAAATGCAAGGTATGGAAGGGACAGAAGCCATGGACTCCGAGTCAGACTATCAAGTTCTGATATTGGGACTGACTCCTCCCCACAGGCTTCTAAGACAGTATCATCCCCTGAAAGCAGCAGCTGCCCTGCCATGCCTACCCCCACTCCCACCACCAGGACAGGGGACAAGTTTAGGAGATGACACTCATACCTGGGAAGAGGTTACACTACCCTTGAAGTCTTCCTTTTCTAATCTGTCTTATCTGCTTTAAGAGGCCTCATCTCTCGCTGGCAACAATTCTCTCTCTTAAGTCAAACTACGAAGGAGAGGGTTCTTCAGCCTAGACTGGGAATGTCAGACTGAAATGAAGCAGCTTCCATACACCCCTCTCCCTCCCGCTGTTCTCCCTCCCAGGGACAGGAGTCTGGGCTGAGGCACCCTCAGAAGCACATCTAAGGTTCTTATCCCTCCAAGAACCCACCAGTCCTGGGAAAGACTGCCTTGGCTAGAACAAGACTTGACAGAGGACACAAAAGGACAGCTGACACTTTTTCTCTACTTGTCCTGTGGCTTCCTGACCCCACTCCACTACCAAACCTTCCAGGTTTGTCAAGACACCTCATACCTGGTAATCCTGATCATCAATCCCAAACCTCTCTCGGAGATTTCGGAACACCATGGGGCAGTACTCCTTAAACTTAAAGCGGCTGGGGAGGTTCTCCCTATGGAAAAGGAGAGAGACAAGGCTTTGTGAACTGTCCCTTACTCAGCTTCATTCTGACATCAGAACTTCTCTAAGTGTGACCCACAGACTGCCCAAACCTGAACAATCTGCCATGCTTAAAATGCAGGTTTCTAAGACTCAGAAATTCTGGAGATAAATCCATTATCTGCATTTTTTTTTTTAAGAGAGAGGGACAGAGAGAGAGAGACCGAGAGAATCAATTTTTATTTAGTTTTTCATGTGGCTTTCGTTGCTCAGACATTTAGTTGTGTACGTGGTACTAGGGTTTGAACTCGCATACTCGCACTTGTAGGGCAAGCTCCGGAACTGCCAAGCCACTGCTCTAGCCCTAGAAATCTGCATTTTTAACAAACACTGCAGGTGATTCTAAAAAGGTACAAGCTTGGGCTGGAGTGGTGGCTCGGCAGTAATGGCGCTTGCCCAGGATGGGAAGTACATGAGTTCAAACCCCAGTACCACATACACAACGATGTCTCAGAGCAACGAAGGCCACATGAAAAACTAAATAAAAATTCTCTCTCTCACTGTACCTCTCTCTTAAAAAAAAAGAAGGTACAAGCTTAAAATTTTTATATCTAAGCCAGACACAGTGGTACACATCTGTAATCCCTGTTACTTGGGAGGCTGAGGCAGGAGGATGGTTGGTTTGAAGACAACATAGTAACCTTTTGAGGTTGGAAAAAAAAATAACAACAAAGTGTTAAATATTTATTCACTTTGTAAAAGTTAATCTAGTTGTATTCTTATTTGTGTACTTTTCTGATGTTGTCCTTCAATAAAACTTAAAGGAAAAAGCAAAAAAAAAAAAAAAAAAAAAACCAAAGTGGGCATAGTGGTGCACACCTGTAATCCCAACAGCTTGGGAGGCTGAGGTAAGAGGACTGCAAGTTCAAAGCCAGCCTCAGCAACTTAGTGAGGCCTCAAGCAACTCAGAGAGTTTCTATCTCAAGATAAAATAAAATCAAAGGGGCTGGGGATGTGGCTAAAAAGTTAAGCCCCCTGGGTTCAATTCCTGGTACAAAAAAAAGTGGGGTGGGCTGGAGTGATGGCTCAGCCATTACAGCACTGGCCTGGCATGCATGAGGATGCGGGTTTGAACCACACACCATGTACACAACCAAGTATTAGAGCAAAGAAAGGCACATGAAAAATTAAATAAAAATTGATTCTTTTTCTCTGTCTCTCTTATTGTCCCTCTTTCTCTTTAAAAAACAAAACAAAAACCAAAAAAACCCCAACCAACCTTACCACTATGAAGTGAGACTGTACTTGCTACAGGAGGTAGCACCATGTGAACATTTTCGGTGGGGCGAAACCAGTCAGACTGCAATAGGGAAAGACCTATCTCATCAAAGGCCTCTCTCCTCTGGGGCTATTCCTACTGAAACATCCTGAATGGGTATTCAACATGTCCTTCCCTGAACTTCCACTAGGATATAGGAAAGAAGTGGTGTAAAGAGATCCCCTGTAAGTCAACTGGGATCCCATTGACATTTTTATTTTGAGACAGGGTCTCAGTAAGTTGATGAGGCTGGGTTTGAACTTGTGATCCTCCCACCTCAGCCTCCTGAGCTACTGGAATTATAAGGTGTATGCCACCACACTCGGCTCAGGATTCCATTTTTAAAAGCTATCTTTGCTGGCAGCTGGTACCTATCTCCACCCTCCTCACTCCTAGTCATTGTCAATCCCTAGGCTCCCAGGAATATAGAGAATCACCTTGAAAGGAAGGCTTCTCCCAGTCCCTACCTTCACAATAGCACCCTGCCCAGGGTCTCTCTTTCACAAATACATCCCTCTGGCTTCTTCAGGATGAAAGACTTCCAGGAAATAAAAATGAATGGCTTCTCATGAATGAAGGGCTTAGTCCTCCTTATTTACATCTTCTAGCAAATAGCACTACTAAGAAATAGCACATAAACAACTATTTAAAGGACAAAAGAATAAATATAAAAGAAAAAAGAGAGGGGCTGGAGTGGTGGCTCGGTGGTTACGGCGCTTGCCTGGCATGCACAAGTACACGGGTTCAAACCCCAGCACCCACGGGTACACAACTAAGAGTTGGAGCAATGAAAGCCATGTGAAAAACTCAATAAAAATTGATTCTCTCTGTTTCTCTCTCTCTCTCTCTCTCACTGTCCTTCTCTCTTAAAAAAAAAAAAAAAGAAAAGAAAAAAAGAGATTGGAAACTCTATTTCAGGACAAGACATGGAGATGGACCCCCGCCATCAGAGGACTAGACCCTAAAATGGCATGAGTACACTGTCACCTCTGGAACCACCTTTTCTGCCTGAGTGAAGACCTGCTTCTCCTTCCTTAGGTGGCCACTTAGCAGGTGGCAGTTATGAAGACAGATGGCTTCTAGAACAAGAAGTTATTACTAACTATGGCAAAGAGAGAGAGGCCACTAAGGGATATTTGAAATCAAGCTTTTCCTCTAGGCTAACAGTCTCGGAATTGTGGTGACAGCCTAGCTGGTAAGGTGATAAGAGACCTAGGACAATGGAGAGTAGAACCAGTAAGGTCATGCAGAAAGGAACAGAGTATGAGTAAATAGCAAAGGTTTCTGGGGAAAACCATAGTGGGATGGCCTCAACAGGGCTGAGGGCAGGCTCCCAACTGTATCAGGTGAGATGGCAACAATGTCTAAGACAACCTTCAGATACTGGTGCTAGTCCAAGAAGCTTCAAGAGACAAAAATGGGAAGAGCTGGGGCTGGAGCTGTGGCTCAGCGGTTTCGGCGCTTGCCTGGCAAGCACGAGGACCCGGGTTCAAACCCCAGCACCACGTACACAACTGAGTGTTGGAGCAGCTAAGGCCATGTGGAAAACTCAATAAAGCTGTTTCTCTCTTTCTCTGTCTCTCTCACTGTCCCTCTCTCTTTAAAAGAAAAAAAAAATGGGAAGAGTACTTTGGGTAGTACCCTTGAGCACTATGCTCAGCCTCTTGTTCACACACCAGTCAGGGAGAAATGCTCTCGGCTACATCAAAGGCCAGGAAAATGCTCGGCACCTTACTGCTCTTGACTAAAATCAAGAAAGGTAACTGCTATAGTCACACACTAGATATTGTAGCTCCCAAGTAGCTCATTTTCCAGAGCTGGCCCTGCATGAAGCACACACAACCAGCCACATACCCTAAGGGCCACTGGAGGTTGCTGATAAAGAGTGCAATGACCAGCGAATGACAGAGGGAGAGAATGAATAATGAATGCATTTTCCGGCTAGGTTATCAGCTCTGAGTTGGGTATTGCTGTTACACTCTGCCAGGTGCTGGCTTGGCCCTGCCATCCATGAGGCCACAGAGGTTTGAAGGAAAGAACTGCCCACAAACTTGAACCCACTGAGTAAGCAACTTACTTATTGAAGAGATGATTATCCACCTTGATCTTGCTATAGGCTTTGAAGTCATCTGGCATTAGCATGACAGGGACAGGGACATTGCTCAGCTCATTGATCTGTGAAGCAAAAGAAGAGTGAGGTTCTCCAGGGACAATATGCTACAAATATGCTACCATATGGAATGTCACCATCCGTCCACAGATTCCTTTCCTGTCTTTATTTCTGCTCTTCTTTTCAAATAAGTTCCCATCCTATGTCCAACTGTTGAAATTCTCCCCCTATAAGGTGCAGCTCAAAAGGCACCTCCTCCATGAAGCTTTCTGTAATACTCTAAACCATAAGTACTCTTTCCCTACTTGAATTTCTGAAGCATTGTTTGTATCCTTTCTTTGGCCATCTCACAGTCTCCCACATACTGTAGTTAATGCTTATAAACTTCACAGGCCTGTTAAATTTTAGTTAGGCAATGTCATTCCTGATCCTCTAAGCAAAGATCATCTGATTTTTGGGGGCTCCAGTCCTCGGCACCACAACTTGAACACAGCAGTTACTCAATTATTTGTCAAATGTAGTTAAATGGATCAATGGGAGGCTGGAGCAGCAGCTCAGCAGTTATAGCACTTGCCGGGCATGCACATGGACACCAGCACCACATACACAACTGGGTATCAGAAAAACAAAAACCAGATGAAAAAAATAAATAAAATTGATTCCTTTTCTCTCCCTCTATTTTTTATTTTTATTTTTTTTTTAGGGCTGAGGACCGAACTTGGGGCCTTGCGCATGCTAGGCAAGCGCTCTGCCACTGAGCTAAATTCCCAACCCCACTTTCCCCTTTTTTTTTTTTTTAAAGAGAGAGGGACAGTGAGAGAGACAGAGAAAGAGAGGAACAACTTTATTTAGTGTTTCTCATGGTCTTAGTTGCTCCGACACTTAGTTGCGTACATGGTGCTGGGGTTTGAACCCGGGTCCTTGTACTTGCCAGGCAAGCGCCGAAACCACTGAGCCACCGCTCCAGCCCCACTCTCCCTCTCTTTAAAAAAAAACAAACTGGTAAAAGCCTCTTTTGGGGATATCTTTAACCAAAATTAATTAATTAATTAATTAATTATTTTAAAAAAATAAGTAGATCAATGAATAAATGTCTTCCAACCTAAGTGCATTTTAATTAGCCTTTGAACATGCTCATGCAAACTGTGGGTCTCTCAAGGCAGGAAAAAATGTGGGTGGATTTGTATGGGTGAGTAACTTGTATCTCCAAAGTAAAGGGTTAAATTTAAGGTGAGGAGAAGAGGTAGACATCTGGTCCCAGGTTCACTCTGGCCCTCTGATGAAAGCAGAATCAGTTCCCCATGTCATGACCTATTTACGCTGAAGAAAGAGTGATAGAGCAGGACGCCTTGCCACTACTGCAATCAAACCTTCTCAGTGTCTTTCATCCCTCTTCAGAGATTTGGCTTCCCATTGGTGCAGAGTTGAGTAGGTAGATCCTGCCCTTCCCCATCCTATTTAGCCTATTAGTGGTCTAATTAGCCACAGATGTCCCCTTCCATCACAGCGGAGTATTTGACATTTGACCCTCAACCCAGTTGCCACTAATGCATTCAGGATTTACAGAGGAAACCCTAGTCCTGACTTAATGGATTAGGGGTTGTGGGGCACAGCCTTGTGTCTCCCAGACACTTTTCTTGCAAATCCTATTATCTCAATGAGGCCCCATGTGGCAGGGAGGGAATAACCTTCAGTCATTAGGACTCCTCCAGGAGCATAACTGGGGAAAATGACATTTAATTTGCTGCCCTTTTTACGTTCCAAACTTTTTTTAACTTAGAAATATCAGAGCATAGAAGAAGCACAAGTTAATGCAATAACTGGTCTGGGGAACCACGCCAGTTTAGAGTTGATGAAAAACCCAGTTCACTCATGGGGAAGCTGAGGAAGGTGAAATATATGTGTACAGAGAAGGGAAAGAGGGATAGGAATGTTGATGGTGGGGAGGAGACAACAAACTGCTGGCAAACCTGACTGACATAGACATAAGTGTGTGATCCTGTTTACATGAAACTCTAGAACAGGAATCTATAGAAAGAAATCACCGAACAGGCTATCTGGGTAGGCTGGAGTTTGCCAAAGTGTAAAGGGACGTGAAAAGTATAATGAAAGGTAACAGGAATGTTCTCTGTTGTTTGGGGTGATGGTTACCTAGGTATATACATTTGTCAAAAATCAGCAAACTGTATGCTTTTAAAATGCGTGCATTTTATCGTATGTAAAGTTTTCCTGAATAAAGATGATTTAACAATTCTCAGCATTCCAGTCGGTGATGACCTGCTTTAGTAAAACTCTCAATAGCCAAATAAAACAACCATGCCAGTTCCCATTCTAGAGGTGCTCACTAGAGGACCTGACCGCTGAATCTGTGCCTATAGAGGAAACAATTTCACTTCCTTATTTTTCTGCCAGCAGAAACAATTCATGATGGCGGTACCACTTCCTTTTTCCTGGCATATAAAGCCTGGCTCTGAGAGCTTAAGGGGAAATAGAGAAAGAGGTTCAAGGTTCTCAGGCAATTCACTTTTTCTAGCTCAACCCTCAATGCTAGAGAATATACCACTGACTCAGAGTATGGCTCTATACCAAAACGGTACAGAATCTGCTGCAAATCGATTCTGGTTAGTTCAAGATCCAAACTTGGCACCAAGTCAGGGATTGAAACTAGAGGAACTAGAAAAGACTAAAATACTTGCTTGAGAGAGGTCAACTGTCCCTTAACCAGGGTGAATTATTTTCATAGGCAATAATCAAAAATGCTCTACTCTTTAAATTGTTTTTTTTTTTTTTTTTTTTTTGGTGGTGGTACAGGGGGTTGAACCCAGGAGCACTCTACTGTGAGCTATATCATCAGCCTTTTTATTTATTATTTTGACACTGGGTCTCACTGATTTGCCCAAGCTGGCCTTGAATTTGAAAACCTCCTGCGTCAGGCTTGGGAGTTGCTGGGGTTACAGTCATGTGCCACTATACCAAAATCATTTTTATTCTTGATTATGCAGCCCAATAATAGGAATGTTAAAAATTCAAATAATATATTGTTGAACAATCCTTATATCTTAACTATACAGACTCACCCCTTTTTTCCAATGGGCTACATGTAGACTATACACTCTAGGAATTAGTTATACTTTCATTTTGGTACCAGGGATTGAACCCAGGGGTGTTAAACCACTAAGCATAGTCCCAGCCCTCCCCCTTTTTTTCCATTTTTTGTTTTGAGACAGGGTCTTGTTTTTGAACCTGTGATCCTCCTGCCTCAACCTCCTGAGCGACTGAGATTACGGGCATGCACCGTCTCACCCAGCAGTTATACATTTTTTTGGTACTAGGGATTGAACCCAAGGGTACTTTACCACTGAGCTACATCCCCAGGCTTTTTTATTGTTTTATTTTGAGACAGGGTATTGCTAAGTTGCTCAGGGCTTCTCTCGTTGCTGAGGCTGCCCTGGATCTTGCGATCCTCCTGCCTCAGCCTCCCGTGTTGCAGTATAGTTTTAATTTTTTATTTCTTAGTTGGGTTAAGTTTTATATCCCCAGAGTTTGACTGAATTTCAAGTGAATGGCAATTATTGAAAAAGCTTCATTCTGTGGTAGGTGGGGGCGGGGTGGAGGGGGTTCCAAGGGGAAAGGGTTATGCACATTCAAGAAATAGTAGGCTTGGGGCTGGAGCAGTGGCTCCGCAGTTTCGGCGCTTGCCTGGCAAGCACGAGGACCTGGGTTCAAACCCCAGCACCACGTACACAACTGTCAGAGCAACAAAAAGCAAATGAAAAACTAAATTAAATTAGTTCTAAAAAAATAAATAAAATCTTCCATTGCCACACATGGCGGCACATGCCTATAATCCCAGAAGCTCAGGAGGCTGAAGCAGGAGGATTGAAACTTCAAAGCCAGCCTCAGTAACTTAGCTGATAAACAAATAAATAATAAAAAGAGGTGGGGCTGTGACTGAGTGGTTAAGCCCCTGGATTTAATCCCTGATATCCCCCCCAAAAAAAAAACTTTCATGGCTCCTCATCAACCTCAGGGTGAAGTTTTAACTCCATAGCTTGGCATTCAACACCTTTCCTGATCTGGCTTAGACTCTGCCTAACTTCTACTCAATTTATGACACGCCAGGACTATTTCAGAAACTGGAGAGACAAAAAACAAAAAACGTAGTCTCCATTTGGCTGTGAAGACAGACAACAAGTAACTAATCCAATGTGATGATTGCTATAACTGCCTGAAGAGATGGGAAAACAGATGAAGAAATGATTGATTCTGTGTAGACTGAATGTGCAGCTCAGTGACACAGCATTTGTCTGGCCCTGGGCTTAATCCCCAGCCCTGCAACGAAAAGACAGAGAGAGAGAGAAGTAAAAGAAAAGAAAAAGAAAAATTATTAACTCTGACCAAGAGTGGGAAGGAGAGAACTCATTGCTAGACAAAGCTACAGAGAAATACATTTGAGAAAGGTGTAATATCATAGTTCTCAAAAAAAAAAAAAAAATAGGAAAGGAATCCCAGGCCATGGGAACAGTGAGAACCAAGCCTCAGAGCTGTGAAACATCGTGCCCATTTTAGGAATGGACACTCGTGTGTTGCGCAGGGGCATGCAGGTGAACAGAGAGCAGCAGTACAGGTCAGAGGTAACAATGAGTGGAGCGGGATGACAGGTGAACCATCTAGCACATCCAAATACTAATAAACAGCTGCTTCTAGTGATCAAATGCCTCTAAGAGGCTGGTACTTTCTACTATTATAAATAACACATATAGGGCTGGAGCAGTGACTCAGTGGTTACAGTGTTTGCCTGGCATGCTCAAGGATGTGGGTTGAAACACCAGCAGCACATATACAACGAAGTGTCAGCAACAAAAGCCACATGAAAAACTAAATAAAATTGATTCTTTTTCTTCCACCATTGCACTCTAAAAAAAAAAAAACAACAAAAAATAACATATACAATGTATATTCCAGTCTATGCTCTGATTTTTTTTTTTTTTTTAAAGAGAGAAGAACAGGGGCTGGAGTGGTGGCTCAGCAGTTTCAGCGCTTGCCTGGCAAGCACAAGGACCCAGGTTCAAACCCCAACACCACGTATACAATGAAGTGCTGGAGCAACTAAGGCCATGTGAAAAATTAAATAAAGTTGTTTCTCTCTTTCTCTGTCTCTCTCACTGTCCCTCTCTCTTCAAAAAGAAAAAAAAAGAGAGAAGGACAGTGAGAGAGAGACAGAATCAATTTTGTTTTTATTGAGTTTTTCACAAGGCTTTTGTTGCTCCGACACTTAGTTGTGTACATGGGTTGCTGGGGTTTGAACCCGTGTACTTGCGCATGCCGGGCAAGCACCATAACCACCGCGCCACCACTCCAGCCCCCACCTTTTTTTTTTAAAGGGAGAAGGACAGTGAGAGAAAGCGAGAAACAATTTTATTTAGTTTTTCATGTGGCCTTCATTGCTCCGGGACTTCTCTGTGTATGTGATGCTGGGGTTTGAACTCGTGTACTCCCGCATGCAAGGCAAGAGCAGTAACTGCTGAGCCACTGCTCCAGCCCCCTATGATATGATTTCTAATACTCAGTAGTCACATAAAGTTTTGTGGTTTTTTTAGGGAGGAAGAATCAATTTTATTTATTTTTTCATCTGCCCTTTGTTTTTACAGCATTTAGTTCTGCATGTGGTGCTGGGGTTGGAACCTGGCTCCTTGTGCATGCCAGGCAAGTGCTCTAACTCCTAAGCATTGCTCCAGCCCCCATAAAGTGTTTTTTGTTGTTTTTTTTTTTTTTTTTAAGAGAGAGGGACAGTGAGAGGGAGAGAGAGAAAGACAGAAACAATTTTATTTAGTTTTTCATTTTTGGCTTTCATTGCTCAGACACTTCATTGTATATGTAGTACCGGGGCGTGAACCTGCATCTCTGCGCGTGCAAGACAAGTGCCGAAACCACTGAGCCACTGCTCTAGCCCCCGCCATAAAGTATTTTTTAATCTGACTTTGCAAAAGAGCTTCAGAGAAGATCAATCACATAGATACTATGTGAAGAGTCAGGATTTTTCCCAAGTCTGTCTAATGCCAAAATCTTGGTTCTTTATTCAAAGCTATGCTATCCTGTTTGTGGATAGCCACCTGGCCTAAGATAATGTTTTCCATTCCTTGTCTATCCTACTAAACAAGCAAAGAAAGTTAAATGCCTACTTCATAGAAAATAAAAATGAAGTTCAGCAAAAAGAAAAAGAAAAACAATTATTGCTCTAAAGTATACCATTACTAAGGGGCAGAGCACAGATTTGAACTTCGGTTTGCTTAATACATAATAGATTTGGACTTGATCATGCAGCAATGCGAAGCCCTCTCAAGTCTACATCTGGGAACTCACAAGTTGGGTGATACAGAAAGGTACTTCTGGGATGAAAATCAAGAACTGGAAACACAAAGATGGGCTAATACAATAGCTCAAATGACAGACTGCGGCAGTAAGAATAGAAAGGATAAAACCCAAGAGAACCATCTAAGATCCAGCTCAATAACAGTCTTGTCTGAGAGGTTCCGTCTCCCCCAGGATGACTTAATTACTCATTCCTCTGTGCACCTTTATATCCTAAATACCACATTCACTTGGGTAACTGTTTATATGTGAGTCCCTAGAAGAAAGACTCTATCTTATGCATGTTTGTGTCCTTAGAAAAATGACTGGTACATACTAGTTGCTCCATAAATGTTAAGTGGAAGGACGGATGGACAGAATAGGAGGCAGGAGGTGGGGATGGAAGTGGGGACTGAAGGATGGCTAGCTCTAGGATAAATGGAGAAAATACACAGCAAGGCTAGTGTGATCATGGTGAAGGCTCATGGTCTGGAGGCTATGACCAAACTGAAGTTTCAAATGCCAGGGAGAGAAGAGACCATTTGTAGACAAAGCGGGCAACCAAAAGCTTCGAAGCATATAAGGCCCTACCTAAAGCGACATGTTACAAGACGAGCCTTTGCTTGACTATTTCTGCATGTTCTTATGCCAATCTCTTTCACCTTCAGCAGCAGCAGGGGTGCACTGTGGAATGCAAACTTATCTGAATATCAGGCTCAGCATAACATATTAGGAAAGTACATCTGTTGACACATAAGTAGTTTTGGATTACCTATATGATCAATCCCATAAACCCTCAGCTAAACAATCTGAGTAAGAAACAACTTAGGAGCAGAGCATTCACTCTATCCTAACCCTATTGGAGATAAAACTTCAGTCATGAGCTAGGCATGGTGGCATACACCTGTACTCCCAGTGACTAGGGAGGCTGACGAAGGAGGATTGCAAGTTGGAGGCCAGCCTCAGCAACTTACCAAAGCCATCTGCAACTTAAACCCTGTCTCAAAAAATAAAAAGGGCTGGGGATATGGTTTAGTAATTAAACGCCTCTGGGTTCAATTCCCAGTCCCCCACCCAAAAAAAAATTTAGTCACAAACTTCAAATCTGGTCAAATTTTGACCCCAGAAGCTCCCACCCACTTCCCTGTGTGACCGTCATAGCAACTGTTACCAAGGAATCATTGGCTAGCCACACTGGCCACTTGACACATCCTAAGGCTCAGAAATGGACTGGTCACCAATGGCTCATGTTACCTGTCACAACATCACAGAAAACACGATGTGCTGGCAAACACACTCCTAGGACCAAGGAGGTCCAAGCAAGATCTGAAACTCCAGAGAAGGAAAGTAAAAGAACAGAGATCCAAGGAAGGCAATAAATCCACCCCCTGTATTTATTCCTCCTTTTTACATCTTGGTTTTTCTTCTCCTCCATTTGGGTCCCACTGTTCTCTGAGAGGTGAGAAGGCCTGCTGAAGGCCAAATTCACCCAAAGGCCTTAACAGAGTTAGAATTTTTACCAAAGATATTTAAAGCAGCAGGGCAAGAGAAAAAAGTAATAAAAGAAGGTTCTGGATATGCATTAAACAGAGAAGAAGTGTAGACAGAATGGGAATGAGATGTAGGGGGAAAATGGAGCAGATAAAGAATGAATCTGATCCACACACTACAGACAAAATTGAACTTAAAATGGTTTATAAATCTAAACCTTGGGGCTAGAGCACTAGCTTGACATTACGGCACATGCCCGTCACCAGCAAGTACACAGGGTCAAACCCCAGCACCCACCTACACAACGAAGTGTCAGACCAACGAAAGCCATGTGAAAAACTCAATAAAAAATTATTCTCTCTCTCACTGTCCTTCTCTCTTAAAAAAAAATAAAATAAAATAAAAAATAAAAGCTAAACCTAGGGCTGAGGAGGTGGCTCAGCGGTATAGCAGCTGCCTGGCATGCGCAAGGACCCAGGTTCAATCCCCAGCACTACATACACAACAAAGTGGAGCAAAAAAAGAAGAAGAAGAAGGAGGAGGAGGAGGAGGAGGAGGAGGAGGAGGAGGAGGAGGGGGAGGAGGGGGAAATAAAAAACAGATGAAAAAATAAATTCTTTCTCTCTCTTTAAAAAGGAAACAAAAAAAAGAAAAAAGAAAAAACTAAACCTAGTTCAAGGTCAGCCTGGGCAACTTACCAAGACCCTGTCTCAAAATAAAAAATAAAAGGACTGGGATGTAGCTCAATAGTAAAATCACAGTACAAAAACAACAACCACAACAAAACTGAGCTGGGCATGGTGGTGCACACCCTGTAATCCCAGGAGCTCCAGAGACTCAGGCAGGAGGATCACAAATTCAAAGCCAGCCTTAGTAACTTAGTGAGACCATGTCTCAAAACAAAGAATTAAAAAAGGGCTGGGAATGTGACTCAGTGTTTAAACGCCTCTGAGTTCAATCCCTGGTATCCGCACCCCCCCAAAAAAAAACCCCTAACGTATGTTAAAGCACTATTCACAAAAACTAAGATGTAGAACAACCTAAATCCAAGGATAGATGAATAAAGAAAATGGGAAATACGTATAATGGAATACTGTTTAGCCTTAAAAAAAGGAAATTCTGCAAAATATAACATTATGTATGAACCTTGAGGACGTTATGTTATAAGTAAAGTAAGCCAGTCACAGAAAGACAAAAAATGCATGATTTCCCTTAATAAGTTACCTAAAATCATCAAATTCATAGAAACAAAGTGTGGAATGATGATTGAAAGGGGCTAGAGAGAAGGAGAATTGGGAAGTTAATGGGCATAAAGTTTCAATCAAGCTAGATGAATAAGCTCGAGAACTGGTGTACAAACTGTACCTATGATAAACAGTATCATATTATACACTAAGGACTGTTAATGGGCTTGATTTCATGTAATGTGTTTTGACCACAGTAACTTAGAAAAAAAAAAAAGAACTAAGGGGCCGGAGCAGTGGCTCAGTAGTTACGATGACACTTGCCTGGCATGCGCAAGGATGCGGGTTCAAACCCCAGCACCAAGTACACAACTAAGTGTCAGAGAAACAAAAAACCAGATGAAAAAATAAGTAAAACTGATTCTCTTTCTCTCTTTCCCTCCTAAAAAAAAAGAGCTAAAACTACAAAACTCTCAGAAGGAAATATATGAGTAAATCTTTACAACTTGGGTTAGCCAAAGCCTAAGATATGACACCAAAAATGCAGGCAACAAAAGAAAAACAGAGGGGCTGGAGTGGTGGCTCAGCGGTTATGCACTTGCCCGGCACACGCAAGTATGCGGGTTTGAACCCCAGCACCCACGTACACAATTAAGTGTCAGAGCAACAAAAGCCATCTGAAAAACTCAATTAAAAAACAAAAATTATTCTCTCTGTCCCTCTCACTGTCCTTCTATCTTTAAAAAGAAAAAAAAAAAAAGAAAAACAGGTACACTGGACTTTATCAAACAGAAAAAAACCCCAAAGTGAAAGAGAGAAAATATTTTTAAATCATACATCTGAAAAAGCATTTGTATCCAGAATACATAAAGAACTCTTACAACTCATTTAAAGAAGACAACCCAATTTAATTTTTTTTTAATGGGCAAGGAATTTAATAGATATTTTCCAAAGAAGCACACAAGATGTTTAACAACACTGGTTATCAGGGAAATGCAAATTAAAATCACAATGAGATACTGTTTCATACTCACCAAAACAACTATATAAAAAAAGACAATAATAAGTGTTGACAAGGATGTGGAAAAAGTAGAACCCTCATACAGGACTGGTCAAAATATGTAATGGCATAGCTGCTCTGGAAAACTATCTGGCAATTTCTCAAATGGGTAAATACAAAGTTACCATCAGCTACTCCTACTCCTCTGATCATCTTGGGGAGGCTGCACATACCGGTTCCTAAAATGGCCCACAAGTATCAAGTCACATCAGCCTCCCTGATCTCCATATTTCTTCCAAGGGCATCTCTTCTGTAATTCAGACCCTCTGAACCATTATTTCATCTGCTAAAATAATGCGCTTCTCTCTTTACTAGTTCTCCTTTGACAGGTCTAAAGTCTTCTGATTTCCTATATACTTTTGCTATGCAAAGGCTGATCTCTTGTCTATGAAAGAAGATCCTATAAAATTACTTGAATTCAAAGGCCTTTCTTTTTCCACCAGAATTACTCCAACTGCCTCATGAGATAATAACTGGCTGTTGCTATACGTAAAAATATATCCAGCCAAGCACAGTGGCATACATCTGTAATCCCACACCCTCAGGAGGCTGTGGAAGGCCAGCCTCAGCAATCTAGCTAGGCACTAAGCAACTTGGCGAGACCCTGTCTCAAATAAAATATAAAATACTGGGGATGCAGCTCAGCAGTAAAGTGCCTCTGGGTTCAATCTCCAGTACCAAAAAAGTGATGACGTAGCCATCCTTCGTACCTGATTTGCCACAGACCAGCATACCTAGATGCCTAAATGGGCGAGAAACTAACAAAGAAAAGATGATATCTGAAATTTTAAATGGCAAAAAAAGGGGCTGGCGTGGTGGCTCAGTGATTACACCACTTGCTTGCCACGCGCTAGCACCACACACACAATGAGGTGTCTGAGCAACGAAAGTCACATGAAAAACTAAATAAAAATTGATTCTCTCTCTCTCTCACACACACACACACACACAATTCCTCTTTAAAAAAAAAAAAAAGTATGACAGCAGACTTCTGAAAGAAGAGAACTTCTTACTGATTCACCGAGTAATATGGCCTGATCCCCAATGTTTTATACTCTTTCGGGCATCTGTCTCCATTTCCTAGATGGGGACACTGAAGTTTTAGATCTTCCTGTAGGTCAGGATGAAGAAAAACAAAAACAAAAAGAAAAACATAGACTGACTGACCTCCAAAGCTAAGCTGTCCAGGGCAGTGGTATTCTGATCGTCCACCCCACCCGGTTACTCACTCACGCTCAGATGCAAGGCTCTTGCTTAAAGCCAATGCCTTTCCAAGTAGCCACTCAAACTTTCCTCACTGCACTTTTATCAATGAGTTACACTCTCAATCCTTTATTTTTATTTTTTAATTTGAGACACGGCCTTGCTTAGTTGCCCAGGCTGGCCTCCATCTTGCTACCCTCCTGCCTCAGCTACCTGAGTTGCTGGGATTACAGGCATGTGACACTACATTCAGCGTCAAAGTTTCTTAAAGTTAGCAAAGAAAGGTGAACACCTGTCCATCTGCCATTCAAGGGCTTCCATTTATGCCCACATCTGGGAAGACTAATGGTTTGTCTAGTAAAAAACACAGCACCATACATACCTCTCAGGAACTGGCATGCATAAGTACACATCCCAGAGCATACATTCAGCTTTTCTCGCAAGACTATACCTTCCATCTATCCAGGATGTGAGGAAAAGAAATAGGAAGCAAAGAAAACAAAATGTGCCACTCAAATACCACCCCTGGCCATCACAGCCTCATGGTGCTGGACAATGAGCTCCATCTCTTGCTGTAACCACAAGGATGTTACTCCTTCATCCAGGACCCCATTTTCATGTACAAACTAAGGGTCCCCATGTTCTTTCCAACCACTCCTGACTCAGGATTCTATCAGTTCTGTACAGAGACATGATGCTTTCTAGTGAGAAGCAGGATACAGAACAAAAATCAAGGAATGACTTTTAGAAAGGGATACAGGGTTCACATTTTGATGACCCAATTTCCCACAAAATGTTGCCAGATGACCCTGGTGGCAACAGGAAGCAGGAGGAACAAATTCTGCTGGACTGTTGGCCAAAGGCAGCTCCTAGAGGTCTGAACATTACACCTGTGTATGCACTACCCTGCCAGAACCCTCACTAATTCCAGTAATGGCAAAGAAATCAGTGACCTATCAAAGACCAACAAAGACTTCACATATAGCACGTGCTTTTCTATAACAGATGTAGAGATCTAAAACCACGGCTCAGGCTATAGCCTGAGCCAAAGGGATCTCTAGCTCCTTTATCAAAGGGATCTCTAGCTCCTCTATCAAAGCAAAGTGAAGTCTTGGGTCCTTTGGTCATCATTTGGTCTAATGGGCAAGCCAGGGAGTCTAAAGAATTGAAGGCCACGAAAACCCCAAAGCTTCATTTTTTCTCATTCCAAACTTTTAGTTAGCAAAGTTGGCGCTTTAGGTCCTTTTTCTTCCTCTGCTAATTCCCAGTGTAGGAACCCACAAAGAAATAGTCAGAAGGCAAGGAGCAAGTGGCTATAAGATGAAGACAGACATTAATTAAACAACACAAAACAAAGTCATCAGCTCACCCATGTCTAGATCCAACTTCCTGGGAGAGGCTGCAAGACAATCTCAAAGCACCCAGGATCCAGGGCTTCCCTTATCTAAGACAACAGTCACCATTACCACATCCTTGAGAACCATACAATACAGAACTCAATCTCTTTGAAATGGACATCATAGAAGAACAGGGAAGACACATTATTTCTACTATGAATAGACCTTGTTGTCAGGCCTCTACTGCTCAGCCGGTTACAACCACTCTTCTCCCTCATCCAAGAGGACCCTAGTAAAGTGTGCGTGGTTTAAAGGAGCCTGTGCTTCTCCAGTTGACACATTTTGTTCAAGAAGGAAAAAATCCAGGGAAATTACCATAGTAGGGGTAAGGAGGCCTGGAGGATGGGAAACTTTAAGCAGCCACACCAACCAAACAGCTACACATAGAGGGACATTTAGGCAGGCCACTGCCACTTGCCCTGACAACGGGACAATGAGCCGGCTACAAGGGACAAGGAGGAATACACACGCAACGCGCGAGCGGAGTGAGACAGCGAGGCAGAGGAGACATTCCGCTGCGGCAGGCCTTCCTCTGCGCTCCAGGGGTAGCCCGAAGCGCGCGCGGACGCAGGAAACCAGGGGGGCTCATACCACGGGGACACCAGGCCTCGCGTGGCGTTCGGGGGGTCCACCCCCGGCCGGACCGCGTGAAAGGGTGGGCGGGGGTGCGTGCAAGTGGCTCGGCGAGGAGCTGAAGGCGTCACCCGCAGGGTCCGCGGGGCAAGGGCCGGGGGCGTGGGGGCGCTCGGGGCCGCGCTCCAAGGGACGCGCGCAGGGGAGCTGGTTACCGTGTGGTTCACCCCCCACATCAGGACGCTGAGGATCGGCTCGCTGGCCCGGAATAGCTTCACTTTCTGGCACACGAAATGCTTCTTCTTCGTCTTGGTCTTGCTGGCGCTGAGCGGCGCTACCGCCACCGCCGTGGTGCTGGTGCAGTTGGACGACATGCCCGGGGCGGCGGCGGCGGCGAAAGGGGGGGCGGCGTAGATAGCGCACAAGCCAGCGGCCCCAGGCCTCCCCCGGACCGATCCCCACCCCCGCTGCCTCACCGCGCCATGGTCGCGCCCGTCCCGTTACCTCCCCACCCCACCCCGGTGGTTCCGTCCGCCCCACGCCCCGCCCTCTCCGGCCCGCCCCGCCCCAGGGAGCTGGCCGGCTCGCTCCGCACCCCGCCTCCAGGCGGTGCCACCGCCCCGCCGTCACCAGGCCCTCCCCTCCCCGCCCGGGTGGTACTGCCCGTCCTGGGGCGGTAGCGGCAGCCCCGCCCGCCCCTCCTCCCCGGGACTGGCAGGAGTCCGGCCGGCCACCGCACGCCTCAGAACCTCTAGCTGGTGCGGGGAGGAGAGGAGGGATGGGCAGGTCTCGCTTTGTACCGCGTGACGGACTCCCTGTCCCGGCCCCCCAAAAGCCCGGGTTTGCCTCTTTCCCTCAACCTGAGGTGCCAAGATGGCGGCGACGCCACCGCTTCGGGTGGGGAGAGGCGGGAATGCGAGGAGGGTGGGACGTACCATCCACACCCCGGGGGAGAGAGGAGGAACTCAGCAAGGGGAAAAGGAAGTCCTGCTTGGAAAACCAAGGAACGCCCCCTCGCTCCACCCAGGCGTGGATCTTCCCACCCCCCTGGGCCCAGGGCGCACTCTGCCCGCGGGGCACGCCCCTTTCCCCAGGGCCAATGAGAGGGGCAGCCGGGAACCCTGGGTTTATGAATGGGCCCCGCGCCCACCCACCTGCCTGTGGTGTGGGCACCTGTGGTGTGGGCACCTTCGGACACCTAGCCTAATAATCGCCTTATTCTCTGGCTTAGTTCGTGAAATCTGAGTAAACGGCCCCCGCTTTGTTACATAATTCCTCACGGACGAACGATCTCCACATAGTCGACCCAAATCATAGGTCAAATTCTTTCTAAAAACGGAGTAAGAAAACTCGGCATTCCAGGTGCTGCTCACTCTTTATAGTTACAAAAATAAATGTAACCTTTATTACCAAGTAATAAAATAAAAACCATAATTAACTGTAGCATAGGGCTGGCAGGATGAGGTGATTAAATGAATGGGAAAAAACTGGGCTTTGAGCATTAGTGTCTGGCATCCTAACTGCTCAAAAATAAAAATCCAAAGATATTTTAACCAGAATTAGGAATTAGAAGAACAAGGAAATGGCCCAGCTAATGTGTGGGTCAGCAGTGCCCAGGAGGTCGTTGGTCAAATGAGGGCTTCTAGTGAAAGAATAAAGGGAAAAGCAGTAAAGACAGAGAAGTGGCCCCTTGAGTGTGTGTTTGGGGGGCTTTTTAAATATCTTCAAAATAGTAGGAAACAACTCCTGAAAATCTAGTACTGTACATGATAAAAAAGAAGCCATAAAATAAACAGCTTCCATTTTCTTTTAGGAGCCAGGGAACATATTAGCAATGTGGTCCTGACTGCTAAAATCACTTGCCTACACTGCTGCTCTCTCAAAGGGAGACCCTGAGCAGTGAGAAGGGATAGGTACCCTAGTTTCTATGGATAAACCCAGGCTTCTCATAAATTTGCCAGATTCAGAAAGAAAAATGAGCCTGACATACCTCACTGTACCCTCAGGAGGTTCGAAGTGGGTGTTCTATACATAATAAAATCACTTAGCAAACCAGATAATCTCACAAAGCTAAACTTTTTTAAAAAACATGTAAAAAATTATACATTTGTACATATACACATTATACTTTTACAGTTCAAAGACCAAATAGTTAATAATTCATTTAGAGTTTTTTTGTATTGTTTTCTCTTCCAGGTCCTTTGTCACTCTCTTGTCTCTTCCCTAATCTGACATCATTGTTTTAGTACTTACTAAATTAAATCAATTTCATTTATACCAGTAAGCACAATCTATCCAAGCGACTCTGGAGAGAGGTTTCTGAAATGTATGATCTCTCCCAAGGCAGTGGAATAGGTTTATTTACACAAGTGGGAGGGAAGAGCTGTGGTGCCCATCACCAGCCCAGCAGGAACAGGATAAGTACTCTCATTGCATGGTTCAGTGCCCACTCATTAAAACAGAGTCAAAACCCACTGTGCATACTGCAAAAGCTACTTAGGATACCATAATCAGTTGACACTCATTCTCAAAGGAAGCAAGGTATTTCAGGAATCGATGGACAAGGGTCACTTTGAACAGTGGTGGTTTGACATCTGCGGAAGAAGTCATTGAACTCTTATAAAGAGAATTTTTAAGGGGTTAGCAGCCTCCCTGGAAAATTCAGGAAAACCAATAAGAAAAAGAATGGTTTCATCTTTTCATAAAGTTCTTCTCCAGAGCCACTGAAGTTCTCTGTAGAGAGTGGATATTCCGTTTCACCCGATCCTCCAGAGAGGAAGTAGATGCACTCTCTAGTTTCATGCGGCTAGGAAGAGAAGACAGGGGAATGGAAATAAAAAATATTTGTCAATCGGTCAACTCTGGCAGAATTAGAAGAAACAGGTTACTAGCCATAAACCAACTGCAGAAACACAAGCTCTTCTACGCCCACATAGAAATTTTTCAGTGATTCCATCTGGAACCAAATTTTTAAAATGCACATAAGAGAAAGAAAATTCAGTACGTGGTGCTGGGGTACAAATCTGCGTCCCTGTGCATGCAAGGCAAGTGCCGAAACTGCTGAGCCATCACTCCAGTCCCTCTATCCCTCTCTTAATATATATTTAAAAAAAAGGGGGGGGGGAGAGAAAGACCAAGGAATTTTAGTGACTTAGAAAAAAAAAATAATTCACTTCTCCCTTCTTCAAATCAAAAACCTCCCACTGTCTAGCGAGAAGCTAGGAGCAGTAAAAAAGTGGTCCCAAAGCTGAGTTCCATATTCTTCCTGTGCAGAAACAGAAACACCTGGGATTACTGAACCTACTGCCAGACACTCTCCTCCAAACCATGTCCACTTGAGCACCAAGCAGAAGAAATGCACTCACTGGATGAACTTCCCGTCCCTGGAGTCTAGCTTCTCCAGCCTCTGCTCCCGTTCGTCCTCCCTAGCGTGCCTCTTGAGGATGTTCAGCCTTTCCTCTTCCCGCCACTTGGCATTTTCCATCATCTCCTGCCGTTTTCGTTCTAGTTCCTCTGCTGAGAGTTTTCTGTTGAACGCAAAAACCAAACCATCAGTCCTGCCTCTCTCCCAGCAAAAAACACAAAAACAAACAAACAAAAAAACAGAAGCAGCATAGGGAGATAGTGGCCAGGCAGGATCCAGGCTTTCCAGTCCATGGCTTTCTCCAAGGAAATGCCCAGCCCAGGGCCTTGTCTGTCATAAGCTTCCCTCCTACTAACAGCATGGTACAGTGTAACTGGGGATTAAATTCAAAAGTGCTCTACCACTGAGCTATATCCCTAGCCCTTTTCTATTTTTTGAGTAAGGGTCTCTCTAAGTTGTCCAGGCTGGTCTCAAACTTGGGATTGTCCTAAATTACTAAGATTTGGAACACTTAGAATTTAAACTTAGAATTTCACAATCTCACTCAGTAATCTCTAGAGTAATATTCTGAAAAAATATGAAATACACTAAGAACTAATCAGGAGCCTAAATTTATTACAATTATAACTTGATTACTCAAAAATTACAGAAGAACATGTGAGTATTGACATACCACCACCAACCCATTGGAGATGCTTAGAAATTCATGGATGCAGCCCAAGAATACACCAGTTTAGGACTAAGCTAGATGCCAGAAGCCTTCTTCAACTTAAACTCAGAAAATAACAGGTAGGTGTTCTTCCCTGCAACTCACTGCAAATGAAGTTAGAACAAAAAAAGGAGGCGACAAACCAGCTTATTCACTATTTAACAATGTCAGACACCCAAATCTGTTGCTACTCAAATGGGTATGTGCTGAGGTTCAGGGTATAATTCAGTGGCAAAGTGCTTGCCCAGAATGTGGGAAGTCCTGTTTGATCTCCAGCACCACATCAAACAATGACAACAACAACACCAAAAATATCAAAGGGGTATGTGCTATAGTTTGTATATAAGACACAGTATGATATACTGATTCCCCTTTAAAAGGAAAAATAATCATTGGAGGATCATAAGGGAGTAAACACCCTATTTTGAGAAACAAATACTAAAACCTGGCATTTAGTTATTTATAGTGAAATGATTATACTCCATTTCAAAATCCCCACAAGATAAAATATATAAAACAACAAATAGAATGGAAGAGGAAATATCACTGCACAAGAGATGTCAGTAAGAGCTAGGAGTGGCAGCCCATGCCCATAATTCCACAGCTGGGGATGTAGCTCAGTGGTAGAGGGCCTGCCTAGTATGTGCAAGGCCCTGGATTCAATCCCCAGTATCATGAAGAAAAAAAAAAAAGAGAGGGAGAGATGGAGGCAGGGAGAGAGGAGGGGAGAAGTATCAAACTGTTAGAAAGTGGAAACAGAAGAAAAAAAATTAGTGGCTACTTTAACAAAATAAGAAATTGAATCCAAAGTGCCTGAAACTGATGAAAACCAGTAGATTCATACTGCAAAAAATCTAGTCAAGGCTTAGAGATTGTGAGCACCAAGCACTTCAGAGGATGGATATGAGGCATAGGACTTAAAATCTATGCCAAGCTGGGCATAGTGGCACACACCTGTAATCCCAGCAACTCAGGAGGCTGGAGTATCACAAGTTCAAAGCCACACTCAGCAACTAGCAAGGCCCAAAGCAACTTACTGAAGACCATCTTTTTTTTTCTTTCTTTCTTGGTACCACACTGGGCCCAAAAACCATTGTAGAATAAAAAAAAAAAAATAGTGGGCTTAGGGGCTCATACCTGTAATCCCAGTTGCTCAAGAGGCTAAAACAGGAG
>PVKS010000016.1:77153-221500 GCA_004027875.1 Aplodontia rufa
AAAAAAAAAAAAAAAAAAAAAAAAAAAAAAAAAAAAAAAAAAAAAAAAAAAAAAAAAAAAAAAAAAAAAAAAAAAAAAGGTACTGCCTATGACAAGTGTTGTCAAATCATCCTCCAAGAAGGTAGAGTGTCCCTGGGATCAACCCTCAGCACCAAAAACGAGAAAGAAAGAAAGAAAACAAGATTCAAGAAAATTTCCCAGAACTGAACATGGATCAGATTAAAAGAGGCAAATACTAATTCTAGAAAAAATGTAAAATAGGACAAGAAAGGAAAGGTAACCTCAATATTTTGTGTGGTTCAGTGAGGAAAACGTCTCCATGCACAATATCTACATATCTTCATAATATGAATCCGTATACTCATTAAACCAAAAGACTGTGATTTCACCATAATGGAAAGATGAGGGGAGAAGAACCATAGGCCTGGGCCTGGGCGTGGAAGACAGTTCACTCACTTCAAGACTTCATTTATCTAACAGTAAAAAAAAAAAAAAAATCTAAATGAAACTGATGAATTAAGAGGCAATATAATAGGGGGCTGAAGTGGTGGCTCAATGGTTGGAGCACCTTCCCGGCAGGCGTGAGGCCCCAGGTTCAAACCCTAGCACCACATACACAAGTAAGTGTCAGAGAAGCAAAGGCCAGATGAAAAACTAAATAAAATTGATTCTTTCTATCTTTAAAAAAAAAAAAAGAAAGAAAGAGCTCAAAAAGATAAAAGCAGGGGCTGGAGTTATAGCAGTTATAGCACTTGCCTGGCATGCGAAAGGACGAAGGGTTGAACCCCAGCACCACACACACAACGAAGTGTCAGAGCAAAGAAAGCAACATAAAAAATTCTAAATAAAAATTGTTTCTCTCTCTCACTGTCCATCTCCATCTTTGTTGTTGTTGTTGTTGTTGTTTTTAAAGAGAGGAATAGTAAGAGAGAGAGAGAGAAGATAGATTTTTATTTAGTTTTTCATCTGGCCTTTGTTGCTCTGACACTTCGTTGCGTACGTGGTGCTGGGGTTTGAACCCACATCCTCATGCATGCTAGGCAAGCGCTGGAACCGCTGAGCCAGCGGTTATCCAGCCCCTATCCAGCCCCTATCCAGCCCCTATCCCTCCCTCTTTAAAAAAAAAAAAAAAAAAAATAGGGGCTGGAGCGGTAGCTCAGTGGTTACAGTGCTTGCCCGGCATGCGCAAGTATGCGGGTTCAAACCCCAGCAACCCTCTTATACAACTAAGTGTCAGAGCAATGAAAGCCATGTGAAAAACTCAATAAAAATTGATTCTCTCTCTCTCTCTCTCACTGTCCTTCTCTCTTTAAAAAAAAAAAAAAAAAAAAAAGAGATAAAGCCTTTGGGCAGTGTGACTGACTAGAAGTGGGGTAATACAAGACAAAGAACGAGTTGTTGTTATAAGATTATTAATACTATCTGACTTTAAAAATGTGTCTGGCTGGGAGCAGTGGCCCATACCTGATCCCAGAAGCTGAGGTAGGAAGATTACAAGTTCAAAGCCAGCCTTGGCAACTTAGCAAAACCCTGTCTCAAAATAAAATAAAAGCTGGGCACAGGAGTGCACAATTGTAATCCCAACAACTCAGGAGCCTGACACAAGAAGATTTCAAGTTTAAGGCCAACCTCAGCAATTTAGTGAGGCCTTAAGCAACTTAGTGAGACCCTATCTTGAAATAAATAAATAAATAAATAAATAAATAAATAAATAACAGGACTGAGGATGTGGCTCAATGGTAAAGTGCTCCTGGGTTCAATCCCCAGTATGGAAGTAAGAGAACAAAAAATTTAAAAAGGTTTTATGGGTGGGGCTGGAGCTGTGGGTTGGCAGTTATGGTGCAGGAGGACACCGAGTTCAAACCCCAGCACCGCTTACACAAGTGTTGGAGCAACAAAAGTCATATGAAAAACTAAATAAAATTGATTCTCTCTCTCACACACTGTCCCTTTCTCTCTTTAAAAAAAAAAAAAAAAGGTTTCTGGGAGAATACGGCCAGACACATGACGATGAAAGACTGTCAAAGTTTTTTTTTTCCCCCAAAGCAAGTCAGAGAGAAAAAGAGAGGATCAATTTTTATTTTCATCTGGTTTTTTTCTTTTCTAACACTTAGTTGTGTATGTGGTGCTGGGGTTTGAACCTGGGTCCTTGCACATGCCAGGCAAGCGTCATAACTGTTGAGCCACTGCTCCAGCCCCTCCTTAAAAGGTTTTAATGAATCAAAACTCTTGACTTTGTTTTTTCAATGTACCTCACAAGATATGGGAGTTCGGGGAAAACCATTACCAGATGAAGAAGAGTTGGCATGGCAAAGAGGTGATAAGATTATCCACTTGCCCTGGTGTGAGCCACTCCTAGAGTATGGCCTGCCGAATCTGAAATTAATCCAGTTCCCTCCTGACTTACCTGGTATATCCAGGAGCATGCCGCCTCTGATAGACCTCCTTTTTAGGTGACGGGCTCTTTGTCTGGTCCCTCTCTCTCCTATTTACCTTAGAGTGGTGCCTGCAATGGACACAGAAAGGAAAAGCCTTTTCAATACTGGGGTTTATAATACATTCTTCAAACAACGGGAAAAGACCCAACCATCTTAAAACATAGTCCAAATGGAAGAGAAGCCATGGGATGTTATACCAGTATAATATATTCCTACAGAAAAATGATTGCAGGGGCTGAATGATTACATTAAAAAAAAAAAAAAAAAAAAAACAAACAACAAAGTAAAGACATTTAGGAAAGCTGACGGGTGGACATCACCAAAATCAAATACCACTGTGACTAGGCCACTGCAGTTGCAGGTTATTCCACAGTGAATTTCCACACTCACAATTTGCTAGGCCTTGGGGACCGTGACCTTCTGCCTGGAGATCGAGACCTCCTGTCTCGGGACCCTGCTTCCCTGTTGCTCTTCTTGCTGGTGTATCTGGGGGGCGACGGTGAGGAGCTTCTGGACCTGGACCGGTTCTTCATCCCATATACTCCTTTCTGTCCAGTCATCAGAGGACTATGCAGTCCCTGGTTATGGTCAGAGTCCCTGACCTGTATCATTAAGAAAAGGAAAAGAAGGTGCTGGAGTGATGGCTCAGTGCTAGAGCACTTGCCTGGCATGCACAAAGATCCAGGTTCAAACCCCAGCACCATGCACACAACTAATGAAAGCTTAGAGTGGCTGGAGCAATGGCTTGGCAGTTATGGAGCTTGCCCGGCATGCACGTAGACCCGGGTTTAAACCCTGGCACCACGTATACAACGACGTGTCAGAGCAATGAAAGCCAGATCAAAAACTAAATAAAAGGGGCTGGAGGGGTGGCTTGGCAGATATGGTGCTTGCCTTGCATGCGCGAGTACTCGAGTTCAAACCCCAGCACAACGTACACAACAAAGTGTCAGAGGAATGAAAGTCACATGAAAAACTAAATTTAAAAAATTGCTTCTGTCTCTCTTTCACTGTCCCTCTCTCTTTAAAAAAAAAAAAAAACTAAATGAAATTAATTCTCTCCTCTTTCACTGTCCCTCTCTCTTTAAAACAAACAACTAAGGGTTAGAAAAACATAAAAAGTAGATGAAAAAACTTTAAAAAAAGAAAATGAGAAAAAAGAAAAACTACTCATAGGAAAATCCAGTAGTTCAAAAGGAGATGCAGTGAAGCAAGGAAAAGACTAAGCAATGCAGTTCTGTAAGGAGCTGATGGTGATTACAGGTAAGCATAAAAACTCAGTAGAGTTATCTTCAGGATTCCCTAAGACAGCCAGTGTAATCCCAGCAACTCAGGAGGCTGAGGCAGGAGTGCCAAGTCTGAAGTCAGCCTCAGCAACTTAGCAAGACCTGTCACAAATTAAAAAATAAAAGGGGCTGGGATGTGGCTCAGCCACATGTGGAGCATCCCTGGGTTCAATCCCCAGTAGCCTCCCAAAAGAATTCCCCTAAGAGAATGTATTTACCCAGTGACCTAAATTGGCTTGGCTCTTTGCTAGAGCCTAAGGAAGAGCAAGAGACAAAGCAGGGAGGGCAGGATCAAAGGTTAAAAATACGAAGGGATGTGCATTGGTCAAAAGCCATCAACCTATACACTTAAAATGCAAACATTTCATGGACAGTGTTTGTAGAGGGTTAGGCAGAATGCCTATAGGCTCCATTAGTGATTATGTTTGTGCAGAGGATCCTCAGCCATGGTGTGAGGCTCAGGGGATAAGAAGTGGGCCTGTTCTCCAGTGGCCCCCAGACTCCACTGTCCAAATTCCCTGCTATCTGCAGCTGTCAAGGTGGTACATTTCATAGTCCCATTGTCACTCCCTTTGAGAAGTGCACATTCCTACCTGTAAGCCATATCCAGGGACTTTGGACAAAACAGGAAAGGAACTTGCCATCTTCTTTTGAGATCTAAAAGATTAAATATGTACACACTCATTGAGAAAGAAAACGCAAAAAAAAAAAAAGAAAATGCGCACAGTTCAAACATGAATGCATATGCATCCTGGATCCGTGTGTCCTTCCCCACCTCCCTGCATTGCTCGGCAGTGTGTTTCTCTATTTGGACTTTGCTGGAAGATGCATCAGCACAATCAGGCTTTTCCTGTGAAGAGCCGTGGGCTGAGGGTCTCAGCCCCAGTGCCTGAACACATTCTCCTCTCACCTCGTGTTTCTATTCCAGAGACTAACTGTGAGTCAGCAGGAGCAGAGCTGATTATTCCCACAGGGAAGATGGGAAGACACAGAAGGGCCCATATAGGCTCATTCATCCATTTAAAAAAAAAAAAAAAAAAAGCCTACGTAAATCCCACATCAGCACTGAGTTCTCAAGCTAAGATGAGACAGTCATGCCAGGAGGTCTGATGTAAGATCTGTGACCAGTTCTCTTAAGGGTGTCTCTCCAGTGGCACAAGAGACGCACCCACATTTAGCATCTCCAAGGAATTGAGTGCTAGACGACAAACTGTGGCACGAAGCCTATGTCCAAGTGTTAGCCACTGAAAGCCCAGTGCCTGCTGGTTCCCAGTTCCTGCTGTGGAGTGAAAGAGTGAATGGGCAAGTGAGTCGGTGTAGAAGGAGGCTGGCCTGCCTTGCTCACCTCCCCCGGCTTGGCTCATCCTCCACGCTGGAGCAATCGCTACTCGAGCCTCTGTGCTTGTGTTTCTTGTGCTTCTTTTTCTTCTCCTTCTTTTTCTTCTTCTCCTTTTTTTCCAGACTCATTTGCAACTAAAAAAATGTCCAGAACACAAGATTACTGGGGCCCCTGTCAGTCCCCTGTGAGGGGACTGGATCATGCACAAACTGACTCCATGTCTCTCCAGGGATGCAGGGCATTACCAAGGGTTCCTTGTCAACAAACCTGGTTGTGCACAATGCCCCCGAGATTCCCAAACACAACCTCTGGTAGGTGGGCTAGGAATCTGTGTGTTTAAACAACCCCTAGAACCACTCCCTAGGAGTTTCTATTCTTTCCACGCAAAAGAACTCCCACTCCATTAAGAGCAATCAGAGATTGCAAGGATCACCAACTGACCAAAGAGCAATCCCATATCATGTGAATGGTATGTGAGCCCTGGCAGACGACACCAAGTTTCCTGAACACTGCATGATCATGCTTTCCACAGGCATAGCCCATACCCCTCTTTTCCTGCAAACACAAGAAAGAGCACATGGTGCTTTTTCCAACTAGTGAAAAACAGAGGAAATTGAGCTTAACTAAACTTATTAAATTAAGATTGCATAGAATCACCAGGAGACAGTGTCTAAAAGACAAAAGTTTTAAAGACCATTCTGCTTTGCCTAGTAAAAGGAAACAGAGGGGGGAATCTCATTAAGTAGCTAAAGGATGCTTATCTGATGTACAACTTACCAATTCTTTGATTTTCTTCATTTTCACAGGATTGTTCAACACCTCTCTTTTTTTCTCCTCCTCTTTCTTCCTAAATAGAAGAAATTATAAAAGTCATGACTATTTCTTTTATAAAGAGGATTAAGTCATTCTTCTCACCAAATTCTACGTAGCAGCCTTTTTTGTTAGAAATGCTATTTTGAAATCTACTGAATGGTATACAAGCAGAACTCTCCCCCAAATCTGCCTAAAAGACCGCATATTGTGGGGAAAGTCTACACCTGGACACTGCCATGCAAGACACTGAGAGTTAGGCTTTCTTCTCACTGGGCTTCATGCTCAAGGCTTCTCACCTGGTCAAGTAAATGGGTGCCATCCTGTATACTGATTCGTGGTGACATTTCAAAAACCCGCCCACCTTTTAGCATAATAACCGCCTGGAAAGTAAAGTCAATGGACTGATTTTTGTTTCTCTTATTTTTTTCTTTTTTAAGAGAGAGGGACAGTGAGAGAATCAATTTTTTATTTAGTTTTTCATGTGGTTTTCATGGTGCTGGGTTTCAAACCCGCATCCTCACATATGCCAGGCAAGCATCGTACTGCTGAGCCATGACTCCAGCCCATGATTCCTCTTTTAAGAAGTCCTACTCTCGTATACTCTCCACAGAGGGTAAGTTGTAAACCTTCCTGGAGGATGACTGGACAACACTTACCATAGTCAGCAATTTTTTTTGTTTTTAGTGGGGGAATACTAGAGATTGAATCCAGGGGTGTTCTACCATTAAGCTACATCCCCTGTCCTTTTTTAAAATTATTTTCAGAGTCTCACTAAGGTGCCCAGGATGGCCTTAAATTTGTGATCTTTCTATGCTGGCCTCCTTAGTAGCTAGGATTACAGGCATATGCCACTATGCCTGGGCTCAAACTCCTTGATCTCATAATTCTACATCAAGAATTTGTTACTGGGGTGGGGCTAGAGCAGTGGCTCAGTAGTTATGGTGCTTGCCTGGCATACATGAGGACCCAGGTTCAAGCCCCAGCATCACAAACACACTAAGAGCAACAAAAGCCACGTGAAAAACTTAATAAAATTGATTCTCTTTCTCTTTTTCACTGTCCCATTCTCTTAAAAAAAAAAAAAAATTGCTACTATAAGGGCCAGGAATAGTGGTGCACACCTGTAATGCCAACAACTCAGGAAGCTAAGGCAGCAGGACCGTAAATTTAAAGTCAGCCTCAGCAACTTAGTGAAGCCCTAAGCAACTTAGCAAGACCCTATTTCAAAGTAAAATATAAAAAGGGCTAGGGATGTGGCTCAGTAGTAAAGCACCCCTGTGTTGAATCCCTAGTACCAAAAATAATAATATTTGTTACTAGAAGAAAATGATCAGGGAAGGTCACTATAAAGCTTTCATTTTATACCAATGAAAATTTGGAAACAAGTTAGGGATCCAATGAAAGAATATTAATAAGATAAACCATGGCATGACCATTCAACGCAGACATTAAAAATGATATTATGGGGTTGGGGATTTAGCTCAGTGGCAGAGCACTTGCCAAGCATGCACAAGGCCCCGAGTTCGGTCCTCAGCTCTGAAAAAAAAGATGATATGATAAGTACAGTAATAAAAAAAAAAAAAAAATCAGGCTGGAGCGGTGGCTCAGCAGTTACGGCACTTGACTGGCATGCTCAAATACATGGTTTCGAACCCCAGCACCCCAGGAATTGAGTGCTAGACGACAAACTGTGGCACGAAGCCTATGTCCAAGTGTTAGCCACTGAAAGCCCAGTGCCTGCTGGTTCCCAACACAAGTAAGTGTTGGAGCAACGAAAACCAGATGAAAAACTAAATAAAATTCTCTTTCTCTCTCTCACTGTCCCTCTCTCTCTTTAAAAATATGAATTAATTAATTTTAAAAAACAAAAGCGGTTAAAAAGGTAAACTGTTACATGTATTTCACCATTATAAATTAGGAAGGCAACAAAATGGGACAAAATATTGGTAATATATTTATCTTTAACAGATAAATAACTTTAGGGCTGGAGTAGTGGCTCAGGAGTATCATACTTGCCTGGCATGCACCAGGAATTAGGTTCAAACCCCAGCAACATACATACAACCAAGTGTTGGAGCAACAAAAGCCAGATGAAGGACTAAACAGTCTCTCTCTCTCCCCCCGTTTTTTTTTTAAAGAGAAAAGGACAGTGAGAGAGTGAGAAAGAGAGACAGAGAGACAGAAGAATCAATTTTTATTGAGATTTTTTTTTTTCACATGGCTTTCACTGCTCCAACACTTAATTTTGTACGTGGGGCCCGGGGTTTGAACCTTGTGTACTTGCACATGCAGTACCATGCATGTGCAAGTGCCATAACTGCCGAGCCACTGCTCCAGTCCCCCTTTCTCTCTTAAAAAAAAAGAAAAAAAAATTAAAAGAAAATAAATATCTTTCCAAAAAAACTGCAAAAGAAAAAATGTAAATAAAAATAAACATTTTTCAATGTTTACTTTTTTTATTTTTATTTTTTAAGACAGAGGGAGTGACAGAGTGAGAGAGAGAGGGGAAGTCAATTTAATTTCTTCATCTGGCCTTTGCTTCCATGACACTTAGTTGTATATGAGGTTCTGGAGTTTGAACCCAGGCCCTCCCACATGCCAGGCAAGCATCGCAACTGCTGAGCCACCACTCTAGCCCCTCAATGTTTACTCTTACATGCTTGAAATAAAATTAAAATTAAACCAAGATGAATAATATGCATATGATCTCAGTACCGTGAAAGCAGATCTACTTTTATCTATTATATATTAAGGTTTCAAGATTCTAAGTTTCTTTTTAAAGGGTCCTGTGTCCCACCCCAAAAAAGAAGTGGGAGATAAGAAGGCCTGTTTACCCACCTAGCCAACTCTACATAGATCCCAAAGAAGTTACCAACCTTTGTCACCTTGCTTCTACCTCCTTTATCTAAGGGCTAAAGATAAATGAATCAATTTGGTCTGGTTTGGTACATTTGCTAAAATCTTCCCATACAGCCTAGAACTAGCACTGTTAATGGAGCCTCCTTCCCAACATCAGGCTGTGCAAATAGAGACAAATCCTTCTCCTTGATAGACAAAAGTCAATGGGAAACCAACTGCAAGCAAGTGAACCACTGGTCTTTCAGTGTCTCCAAGCATCTGGTAACAGACCCCCACCCCACCCCCTTAGCAGCACCTGATGATGAAGAGTGGGTCCTCCCGGATCTTGCTGGCCATGTCAAGAAGAGAATTGGCACCAGATGGAGCAAAGATAGAGCCTGGGAGGAGCCCTGTCTCAGAAGAACAGCCCGCCTCCTTCTCTTCCATCTTCTCAAACACATATTTGTCAATGGGGCGCCCCAGCAGGTACTCGTCACGGTTCACCATCCCACCAGGACCCTGGTACATCCAGTCCAGCTTTTCTTCTTTCTTCCTGATTGAAGAAAACAACATACACACAATCAATGGAATTGTAGACTCACACAAAGCCTGATGAGAGCAGGTGCTTCCCGCACGGCAGGCATGAGGAGACGGTGCCTGCCCTCGTGAACCTTACGACCAAGAGCGAAATCATTTTCACACTTAAAGCATCGCTTCAGAGATTCTCTAAAGCAATTAGTAAGCTCATTCTACGTCATCATCTTATCACCAAAAACTATTTCAGTGACCATATATGCAGTTGTATTTATTGCTCGGGTGCCTGGCACATTAGAACCAGCAACAACACTGCATATTTGAGGGAATAGAGAAAGATCAAAGATAACCTAATAAGTTAATGATCCTTTTAAGCCAAAAGACAGGGCAGGGCAGGGATGCAAATGATATCACAGTATCACACCAGGCAAATATTTCTCTGTGGTTCTGGGGAGGAACCTGAGAAAATGGAACTCTCATTCAACACAGCAAAAGCACACTGAGCTCATAAGAGCAGTGTGGAAGCAGCCAATGCCACACTGTTGTCAACTCATCTCAAACAGTATTACGTGTAACATTAAACTCAATGTGCTTTATTTTTTTTTTTGTTTTGTTTTGTTTAAAGAGAGAAGGACAGAGAGAGAGAGAGAGAGACAGATACAATCAATTTTTATTGAGTTTTTCACATGGCTTTCATTGCTCTGACACTTAGTTTTTTTTTTTGTTTTGTTTTCTTTTTAAAGAGAGAAAGACAGTGAGAGAGAGAGAAAGAGAGGATCAATTTTTATTTAGTTTTTCACATGGCTTTCGTTGCTCTGACACTTAGTTGTGTACGTGGGTGCTGAGGTTTGAACTCGTGTACTTGCGCATGCCAGGCAAGCGCCGTAACCACCAAGCCACCGCTCCAGCCCCTGACACTTAATTTTGTACGTGGGTGCTGGAGTTTGAATCCGTGTACTTGCACATACCAGGCAAGCGCTGTAACTGCCGAGCCACCGCTCCAGGCCCTCAATATGCTTTGAATATGACTTTAATTTGTCTGTTTGTTTTAAGGTTATTTATATAACAACTGTAAGGATAAAGAATATCTTCCTACTTGCTTGCATGTTTGGATTTTTTTTTCAGTGTTGGCGATCAAACCCAGGGCCCTGTCCATACTAGGTGAGTGCTTTGCCACTGAGATACACTCCCAGTCCCATGGACATTTTTTTTTCCGTTTTTTAAAGAGAGAGGGACAGTGAGAGAGAGAGAAAGAGAATCAAATCAATTTTATTTAGTTTTTCATGTGGCTTTCATTGCTCTAACACTTTGTTGTGTACATGGTGCTGGGGTTCAAATACATGTCCTCACGCATGCCAGGCAAGCACCGTAACCACTGAGACACCGCTCCAGCATCCTCATGGACATTTTTAATAAAAATAAACCAACACTGGAGGGACATAACACTTGAAGGTTTTATTTTTCCACCTATTAAAAGCATGGGCTTAAGAAACATTACAGGCTACAATCAAGAATTGACTGTGGTTAGTGGGTCAGGTTCCATGCGGCTTGCCCAGCACTGCTCACGCCGTCAGGAGGCAGAAGCACATGGCAGAGCTGCACCCTGGCGGACTGTGGAAGACTGTGGTGGCTCCTTCAAAACAGGTACCATGGGAGGCTGGAGAGGTGGCTCAATGGGACAGCACTTGCCCAGCACACACAAGGACCCGGGTTCAAACCCCAGCACCACATATACAACTAACCATCAGAGGGCTGGAGTGGTTGCTCAGCAAATACGATGCTTGCCTGGCATGTGTGAGGACTTGGGTTGGAACTCCAGCACCACGTATACAACAAAGTGTTGGAACCATGAAAGACACATGAAAAACTAAACAGGATTCAGGATTCTCTCTCTCACACTCCCTCTCTCTTTCAAAAAAAAAAAAACTAAGTACTGAAAAAACAAAAATAAGATGAAAAAAATTTAAGTGTCTCTCTCTTAAAAAAGGGGGGGGAGGGCATACCATGGGTGGTGGTGTCTTTCAAGCAAACAAAGGATTTCCTAATTTTCCAGTGTAACTAAATCAGAAACCAGAGGGAGATTGACAACTACTAAAATCAGGGATCCCGAGGAGAGGTAGCTTTGCAGTTTTGGGAGGCTTATGTTCCATGACTGACTGCAATAAGGGGTCAAGTTAGAGGAAAAAAGAGCCCCAGAACTCCATCACAAGTGGTGTCTTGCCAGAGCCATGCTGGCAGTAAGAAACAGACCAGAGGCTATGGTTTAAGTCAGATAGGTGACAAGAAAGGGCCCAATGCCATGGCTGTTGGGTCAGTCTGATAGGTGGCATTTGCTAGGTTTAATGAAAAAGCCGGTATCTTGCTGAAATGATTTGCCTCTGTGCAGTTTCTCAGGGGTCCTCAGCTGCTGAAGACCCCTCCCAGGGGACCTCAACTTCCATCACCTTTTGCAGATTATCAACAAGATCAATGGACTTCTTCCCTAGGGTTTAACATAATGAGCTGTAGTTAAAGAAGGATTTTGGAATACCAAGTTATAGTCTGTTTTTAAAACTATATATGGCACTGCAGGAGGAGATGCACACCTGTAATCCTGGCTAATAAGGAGGCTAAAGCAAGAGGATTCTAAATTCAAGGTGAGCCTAGGCCACTTAGCAAGATCCTGTCTCAGAAAGAAAAAGAGGGGGCGATGGGAAGTAGCTCAGTGGTAAAAGGACCACGAGGTTCAATACCAATTCTGAGGACAGGGGAATGGCATGCAGCTAGGCTAGGGGTATGGTAGCTCAGTGGCAGAGCCCTCACTTAGCATGTGCAAAGGCCCTGGGTTTAATCCCCAGGACCTCAAAAAACAATGAATAAATAAATAAAACCTTAGGTTGAACAACTACAATTAAGTAATCTATAAAGAGACATTAAACAGGGGCTAGAGTGGTGGCTCAGTGGTTGGAACTCTTGCCTGGCATGCACAAGGACCCAGGTTGGAACCCCAGCACCACATACATAACTAAGTGTTAGAGAAACAAAGGCCAGATGAAATAATAGATTCATATTCTCTCTCTCTCTCTCTCTCTCTCACTTCACTCTCCCTCTCTTTTAAATAAATAAATAAAGCCAGGCATGTAGCACACTCCTGTAATCCCATAGGGTCAGGAGGCTGAGGCAAGAGGATTGCAGGTTCAAAGCCAGTCTCAGCAACTCAACGAGGCCCTAAACAACTTAGGGAGACCTTGTCTCAAAATAAAAATATAAAAAGGGCTAGGGATGTGGCTCAGTGATTAAGCGCCCCTGGGTACAACCCCTGGTACAAAAAATAAAAATAAATAAAAAAGAAAAGAGAAAAAAAAATAAAAGGAGTGAAGTTCTCGAGTCAGGCAACATGGACTTGAATTCTGGCTCTCTGACTCTTGGTGGCCTCACCTATCAAATGGGTATATAATACTATGCCTGAGAATTAAGTGTGGATGGATTTTTAGATTTTGTTGTGGTACTGAGGATAGAACCCAGGGCATTCTGCATGATAGGTAAGCATTCTACCAGTGAACTATAGCCCCTGCCCAGTCAATGGATTTTTAAGGCATTCAGAAAGTGCACAGCAGAAGTAATACTAATAAATGCTAGCTGGACTGGAGCCGTGGCTCAGCGGTTTCGGTGCTTGCCTGGCAAGCACGAGGACCTGGGTTCTAACTCCAGCACCATGTACACAACTAAGTGTTGGAGCAACTGAAGCCATGTGAAAAACTAAAGTTGTTTCTCTCTTTCTCTGTCTCTCTGTCTCTTTCTCTTTAAAAAAAAAAAAATAAATAAATAAATAAATAAATAAATGCTAGCTATTCTCCGTATTACTTACTTATGTGTCTACCTCTCCCACCAGGTTTTAAACTCACAGATGGCTGGGACTACAGCTTATCTGCCTATGAATCCCCGAGAGGTACTTAACAATCACGTGTTCAATGCCTGATATGTTATATTCAATGAATCTTAAGCTGGAAGTACTTTTTGACAGAAATTAAGGATTTAGTGAAACCAGGCAGGTTGGGAACACTCCCCCAATCCCAGTGACTCAGGAGGCTGAGACAGGACGATTGAAGGTCAAGGCCAGCCTCAATATCTTAGCAAGACCCTATCTGAAAATAAAAAATAAAAGGGACTAGGGATATAGCTCAGTGAAAAGGTCCCCTGGGTTCAATCCATTGGTAAAGCATCCCTGGAGTCAATAAAAGAAGGGCCACAGCTACAGCGGTAGCTCAGTGGTATTGTGCTTGCCTGGCATGCATAAGGACCTGGATTCAAACCCCAGCATCACATACACAACTAAGTATTGGAGCAAAGAAAAACCAGATGAAAAACTAAATAAAACTGATTCTCTCTTTCACTCACTGTCCCTCTCTCTTTAAAAAAAAAAGAAAGAAAGAAGGAAGGAAGGAAGGAAGGAAGGAAGGAAGGAAGGAAGGGGCCAGGTGTGATTGCACCCACCTATAATCCCAGCCACTTGGGAGGCCGAGACAGGAGGATCACAAGTTCAACACCAGTGTCAGCAATTTAGCAAGCCACTCAGCAACTTAGTGAGATCCTGTCTCAAAATAAAAAATAAAAAAAGCGCTAGAAGTTGGCTTAGTGGTTAAGTGCCCCTGGTACCAAAAAAAAAGAAAGAAAGAAAGAAAGAAAGAAAGAAAGAAAAAGAAGCTGGGCATGGTGGTACATACCTGTAATCCCAGCAACTTCAGAGTCTGAGGCAGTAGGAGCAAAAATTCAAGGCTATCCTCAGAAGCTCAGTGAGGCTCTAAGCAACTTAATGAGACTCTCTCAAAAAAAGAAAAAGAAAGAAGGCTGGGGATGTGGCTCAGTGGATAAGCACCCCTGAGTCCAATCCCCAGTATAAAAAAATTTTTTTAATTTCCTCAAGAGACAGGGACTTCAGCTGGAGTGGTGGCTCAGTAGTTGGACCACCTGCCAGGCATGCGCAAGGACCTAGGTCCAAACCCCAGCACCACATACACAACTAAGTATTGGAAAAACAAAAACCAGATTAAAAAATAATATTGATTCATTCTCATTCTATCTATCTATCTATCTATCTATCTATCTCTCGGTGTGTGTGTGGGGGAAGTACAGGGCCCTGCTATGTTGCCCAGGTTGGCCCCAAATTCCTGGGCTCAAGCACTCCTCCTGCCTCTCAGCCTCCTGAGGAGCTGGGACCAGCGTGCACCACCACACCCAGATCGCAGGGGGCGGGGCAGTTAAAAAACATGTTAAAGATAACTAGAAGCTTGCTTATGCATGCCTATCACTAACAAGGAAGAGTTGGGAATAAAGACTCATTAACTCATTTGTAAACACACCTCCAATGTGTCAGAGAGATGAGTTAAGGCCAGACAGATGAAAAAGGCTCACGTGGCTAAGTTGTTCACTGGCTCCTTCAGTGAGGAATGCAGGTCAGCAAGTCACCAAATGGTGCTGATGACAGCTGAGTTTGTGTTGAGGTAACTACTGAACTTTTGGGGACATAAAGTGGAACTACCTGGCGGGCAGCTGAATACATGATGACATAGAGTTTGTGTGGGATAAATTTAAGAGTCATCAGCATGAAGTACATACTGGTGCTGGAGGAATAAAGGAGCTCAGATAGAGGAAATCAGGGAGCATAGGCAATAGAGGGTGAGAGCAAGGAGCTACCTAAGAATGGAGAGAGAAGGGATGTTAAGACGAGGCAAGAGGGGCTGGAGCGGTGGCTCAGCAGTTCTGGCACTTGCCTGGCATGTGTGAGGACCCAGGTTCAAAACCCAGCATCACATATACAACTGTCAGAGCAATGAAAAACTAAATAAAGTTGATTCTCTGACTGTTCCTCTCTCTTAAAAAAACAAAAAACAAAAAAACAAAGAAAAGGTAAAAGTTGGAAAACTAAGTGTTGGAAAAACTAAGACCACATGAAAAAATAAACAAAATTGATTTTCCTCTCTCACTTTCTCTTTGAAGAAGAAGAGGTACGCTTGTTTCAAAATAAAAGAAAGGAAAAAATAAAGAAGAGGTAAGAAAGCTGGGTATGGTGGCACACACCTGTATCCCAGTGACTTGGGAGGCTGAAGCAAGAGGATTACAAGTTCAAAGCCAGCCTCAGCAATTTAGAGAGGCCCTAGGTAACTTAGCAAAACCCTATCTCAAAATAAAAAACAAAAGGGCTGGGGATGTGGCTCTATAGTTAAGTGCCCCTGGGTTCAATTCCTGGTACTGCTCCCCGCCCCAAAAAAAAGAGAAGAGATAAGAGGACCAGGAGACTGCAGGTAAAGGAAAAAGAGCTTCCAGGGCAAAGGCAATGAGCCAAATACAGAAGAATATGAAAAATGAAGGGAGATACTTCTACAAAGTAGTGACTGCCTGGGTCTATCAAGTCTCAGAACGACTTGCTCGTATCAATCTTACTCAGATCCTAGGAAGAGAACATGTTGTAGAGATGAGATCCAGAGTCACAGACTTGGCATCTGGTTCCACCACTAACCAACTGGATAACTTTGGGTGCCCCTGTTTTCTCATCTCTAAAATGCAACCAATAACTACTATCTCTCATTGTTACTGTGAGTTATGGCACTTGCCTTGCATGTGTGAGGATGCAGGTTCAAACCCCAGCACCACGTACACAACGAAGTATCAGAGCAATGAAAATCAGATGAAAAACTAAATAAAATACCTAACTCTCAATCAAAGCTGTACATTAGACAGAATATCACCCAGGGTACTATTTATTTATATTTGGTACTAGGGGTTGGACTCAGGGGCACTTAACCACTAAGTGACATCCCCAGCCCTTTTTAAGTTTTTATTTTGAGACAGGTTCTCACTAAGTTGCTGAGGGCCATGCTAAGTTGCCAAGGCTGGCTTTGAATTTGTGATCCTCCTGTTACAGCCTGCCACGCTGAGATTATAGGTATGTGCCACTGCACCCTGACATGGATGTCCATGCCTCTATTCCAAGGAAACCAGATATCCCATTTTTATTTAGTCTTCCAAACCCACTCTAAAGTGTAAGGGTTGAGGAACACTGGTATAGGGCACTGTCTAGGAAATGCAATTTTCCCATATTATCAGTAAAGAAACACTCTATTGCAGAGAGGGATTTGTAGACCTGATAAGAATTAGAGATTTTCTTTGTTCTGATATGCATGGAAAAGATTATCTGAAGCACAGAAGTGAATTGTTAAATAGGAAAGGTGTTTGGTGTTTTACTGGATAAATTAATAGCATGACACTGTGCAAAGAACTATATGAACCAGGGGCTGGAGCGGTGGCTCAGCAGTTTCGGCGCTTGCCTGGAAAGCACGAGGACCCTCGTTCAAACCCCAGCACCACGTACACAACTGAGTGTTGGAGCAACTAAGGCCATGTGAAAAACTAAATTAAGCTGTTTCTCTCTTTCTCTGTCTCTCTCACTGTCCCTCTCTCTTTAAAAAAAAAAAAATTAATTAATTAAAAAAAAAAAAGAACTATATGAACCAGCCAGATAGATAAGAAGATTATCTAGGGGCTGGAGTGGTGGCTCAGAGGTTAAGGTGCTTGCCCAGCATGCGCAAGTGCACGGGTTCAAGCCCCAGCACTCACATACACAACTGTCAGAGCAATGAAATCCATGTGAAAAAAATTCAATAAAAATTGATTCTGTCTCTCTCTCTCTCACTGTCCTTCTGCCCAAGCATCTTTAAAAAAAAAAAAAAAAGATTATCAAAATATCTTCATTAAAGTAAAAAAAAAAAGGCGGGGGAGTGACACACATACTGACTCTGTGTTTTATGATTTTGGAGGACAAATGGGGAAGGGACCAAAAGAATATAGAAGAAGTTGGGCATGCTGGGCACAGTGGTGCCCGCCTGCAATCACAGCATCTCAGGACAGGAGGTGGAGACAGGAGGATTGCAAGTTTGAAGTCAGCCTGGGCAACTTGGTGACACAGTATCTTAAAAAAGAATACAAAATTGCCTTCCTCCCATTCACAACAGAAAAGCAGGCATGAGATAGGCAAAAGGATATAATGTCAAACTCCTGGCTCTGAAGCCGCTGAGCTACACCCTGGCCTCATTAATTAGACTCCAAAAAGTCCAAATTGCTGACCTATCAGGCACATATGTTATGCTTTGGTAAATAAAAATTTCAAAATAATTTTTACCTTTAGATAGGAAATTAAACTCTTAACTAATGAGTACTTGGGTCTATAATCTATAAGCTTTAAAATCAAAGGTTCACAAAATCTAAAACTTCACATATCACAATTATGTTCACTTTCTAAACTGACTGGGAATTCTAATTTCTAAAATTTATTCACATTAAATCATAAAGTATATAATTCATATAACTTAAAGTGTATGAAGTAAAATCATTCAAGTTGCTTGCAGTGGTACATGATTGCAATCCTAGTGACTCAGGAGGGTGAGGCAGGAGGATCTCAAGTTCAAGATCAACATTATAAATTCAGTGAGACCTTGTCTCAAATTAAAAAGTTTAAATAGGACTGGGGATGTAGCTCAGTCCTAGAGCACCCCTGGTCCAATTTCCAGTACCAAATAAAATAAAAACAGCAAAAAATATCTGAACAGCCTTTTTCCGAACGCATTTTCCTAAGAGAATATGATTTTTCTCCTGCCAGATACAGTTCCATCATACCATTTCCACAAATTCAAACTAAGTCTCATACACATACAATCACCAATGGCACAAATCCCATCATGAAATTATTAAGGAAAAGCCCACATATCCAATAAGGAAAGTAAGCTACCTATCATCCTGAAACCTTTGATCACAACAACATGAACAAGGGGAATGTCAGTACAGATGACTCAGCTTTATCCTATCAATGGGCTTTTATGTCATCCTGATTTAGGAATGCATTCATATTTTATACTTTTTATTTTCTCAAAACATATTTACTTCCATTTCCTTTTACGATATCTGCTACTCCTAGGCTGTATTATACAAGAATAAACTGGCTGACAAAGCTGACTGATCCAGTGGGACTATCCAGTCACAAAGCTTTTGTTGACAGACACTCCATCCACCTCCTCCCATGAGACCTCACCACCCCAAGAAAACTAGCTTGCAATCCTTCAACAAGGCAGGACTGAGGCTTACACTAAGTCCTTTACATGTTACCTTATTTGATCCTCAGTAAACCCACGGACTGGTTCTACTGAAGTAACCAAAGCTCCCAAATTTGCTCTCAGTTTCACAGCAAGTATGGTCACAGCCAACCTTGAAATCCAGGTCAGTCTCACTCCATACACCTAAGCACTAAGCTACCCCGCAACACCCACAACCAATCATGCAATTCTCTGTCCATGAGGACACCAAACTCACTTACTTGACAGCACCGACATCCTCCGCATAGCGCTGCATCTCTTCCCGGGCCCTCTCCTCTCGAAGTTCCCGCTGCAGCTCCTCAATCTTCTTCCGCTCTGCCTCATGCTTCTGCTCAGCCTTCCACACTTTCTCCACATTGCGGAGGGTCTGCGGATGCCAGCTCTTCTTCAGATTCTGTAGTGAATGAAAGGAGGGAGAAAAAAGTTCAGCTGGGGTATAGGTCAGTGGTAGAGCACTTGCCTAGCATGCTGGGGTTCCATCCCCCACACCAAAAAGAAAGAAAGGTGGGGGGCAAGAAATCTTTAGCAATGATGAAGTTTGCATCAATAACCTCTCATTCATGAACTGGGGGTGTGGCTCAGTGGTAGAGTACTTGCCTTGCACGCACAAAGCCCTGGGTTTCAATCCCCAGGACCACATAAAAACATCTCTCACACATGGAGGGGGCGGTCAAGTACATAAAGTTGCAGGATGGATGGGTCTCCCCTCAGTTCCCTTTGAATAGCTTTAACCTGGCCATCCCTAAAATGACACTTGGTGACAGCAAGACAAGAGGAATGGGGCAGAGAGGGAGGGAGGATGCTTTGTATTTTGAAAGGCAACAGCACCCATTGGCACTGGACGTTCATTCTTTTTTTTTTTTTTTTAAAGAGAAAGAGGGACAGTGAGAGAGACAGAGAAAGAGAGAAACAACTTTATTTAGTTTTTCACATGGCCTTAGTTGCTCCAACACTCAGTTGTGTACGTGGTGCTGGGGTTTGAACCCGGGTCCTCGTGCTTGCCAGGCAAGCGCTGAAACCTCTGAGCTACCACTCCAGCCCTGGACGTTCATTCTTAAGAATACAGCATTCCTTTCCCTCAGTCTTCCTAACTCCAAATCCCTAAACTTGCTTTACAAACTACACAGGACTTTTCAACATTCCTTGAAAATTCCCCTTGATTCTGACTTCCCTTTTACCCTCAAGGAATGTTTCTTCTCTCCATCCGCCACTCGATTAGCTTAAGCTGCCAATTTGGGGAAGTTGCCCTGAGCATGTAACATCTAAGGACAATTCTAAATTAGCTTAGTGGAATGGGAAGTGGGGAATAGGAGAGCAGATTTTCAAACAGAGGAAGCTGCACTCAACAACTACAGTCCCAGAGGTGAGCAAGAACATAACACAAATAATTCAGTGTGGTTTGAGGTGGAATGCAAGCTGACGGAGAAGGGTGCAAGATGAACTCAACAAAGAAGCAGATCAATGGGTATGGCGATGCACACCTGTGATCCTAGCAACTTGGGAAACTGAGGCAAAAGAATCGCAACTTAGGAAGGCCCTAAGCAATTTGGTGAGACCTTGTTTAAAAAAAAATATATATATATATATATTTATTTTTATATATTTATATATGTAAATATATGTATTTTTATATTTACAAATAAAGAGAGAGAGTGTAAAGGGCTAGGGATGTAGCTCAGTGGTCAAGCACCTCTGGTTCAATTCCCAGTACCAACAAGAAAATTTTTAAAATAAAAAAAAAAAAAAAGAAGCAGATTAAGGATTTTACAAGCCATGTAAAGAGACTGCAATTTATCCTGTTGATAGCAGTAAACATTAGTCATATGCAGGTAAGAGGCATGACCAGCTATCAAATGAAAAGTGGACTACAGAGGGCCAAGACTGAAGACCAGTTACAAAAACGAAATGAGATAATATATACATCATACCTGGCAGGTGGAAAATGTACAGTCAACGAGAGCTCCCTTTCTTGCTTTTCTCTTTCTTTCCTTCACAGTTTTTCTCCCTTGTCAGGTTATTCCTTTCTTTCTTCATTCTTTCCTTCCTTTGTTCAGTCATCCTTCCTTCCTCATCTCCCCCCACATATCCTATTACTTCTCACTCTCCTCCCTGCTTCACCCTTAGGTGCCTGCCCCCAGGACAGGTGGCAATGTCTGGAGACATTTCTGGTTGTCACAACAGTGAGAAGAGGGTGCTACTGGCATCTAGCTGCTTCAGGACAGAGATGCTGCTAAACATCCTACAATCACAGGACAATCTCACCCCACCCTACCCTGGGCCCTGCCATATACAAAGAATTGTCTAGCCCAAACTGTCAAGAGCTCTGAGATTAAGAAACTCTGGCTTAGAGTTTTCCTTCAGTTACTTTAAGACCACACCAAGTTATAGGAAGCTTGATGAAGTCCTGGAACTCAGTCTAATTGAGAACACCTGAAAAATACTAGGGCTACTGAACAGGTATGTAAGCCGACCTATTAGCTGATTGAAATAGCTCCACTTTCAGGAGGCTGGTAACTTCCTAATTTTGCACTGTGCTCTTCTGGGTACCTCTGCCCTATTTGAGGCCTTAGCCCCTTGCAAATCAACTATACAACTTAAGAGAAACTGCCACTTAGCTTACATAAGTGCTAGGAATACAGACGAAAGCTCTGTAACTACAGATCAGAAAGCAGCACTGAGAGAGGCGGACAGTCAGAAAAGGTGGTCATGAACAACCCTTCAGTCTTAAAATGGCTCCCTTCAAAAGGCCTGGCTCAGGAGTGGATAGAACTGGGCACAAATCGCCCACACTACAGCCCAAGGCACGGCTCTGAACTCCTGGATAAGAAAAGATGTGTCCCAAGACAAGGTACATAAACAATGCCTGTGAGCCATTATCCGATGTCTGCCTCTCTTCCTAGACACGTTTCCAACCACTCCACTTCCCAGTCTTCCCAATTTCCAGCCCAGAGGGCCCCCACCAACGAGCACAAAAACACCGCCATCCCCATTCGCGACACACCTCGTACTACTTCCCAAGTCTTAGCCCCATCACTCAGGGGTCCTGAAGATACATCCCCTCTCCTCGGCCGCCCCCTTCTCCCCAAAAGCAAGGCTTCGTCACTATGGTTACCCACCCTACTCCCGCCCCCACCCCACTCCCTGCCAATTTCCGTCCCCAGCACCAATCGGTCCCCGGCCTCACTCCTGGCTGCCCAAGTCCCCCCTACTCACCAGGTCTCCGCCCCCCATGATGGTGGAGACGTCTCCTCACCACGCGGTTCTGGAAGACTCAGGGAATATCGAGAAGAAACGTAAAGGAATAGTTCAGGGACGACCTCGCGGGAACCTCGCCCAGGGAACCACCGGCTGCCACTTCCACCGCTCGGTCTAGAGGGCACTTCCGGGAGTGACGTCGTAAGGCCGCGCCAACGACGCGCGTCCTGACGTTAAAGCCTGCGCGACGGCGCCGTGCTGTTCGGTTAACCCAGCTTCCGGGCCGGCTGCCGCGGCCTCGGTGGTCTCGTTTTGGCTGCCTCGGCTGGGCACTTCGCCTGAGGTCCCACGCTGCCAGAACGCCACGTCCGAGTGCAGTTAGGGGCTGCCGTGGCAGCGCGCCGGGAAGCCGGGTTCTAAGCTGCCTGCGGCCCCCGGGCGAGGCCTCGGTGTGGACCAGCCAAGGCCGCCCGCCCGGCGCCCCGCACCTCGGCCAGGTTTCCAAACCCGCTGTCAACCCGCGCGCTTCATAACCTTGACTCCGGGCCGGCTCCCTCCAGGCCTGTTTTACCGAGATAAATAGAAACCATCAAATTCCATCAGCTTCCCTGAGCCAAACCTCTGAAGTCCGTCAGCTTTCCCGTTTCCTTAATGTGGTTCTTTTAAAGTAAAAGACCTGGGCTGGTGTCCTTCCCTTCCTGCAGTCGGAAAGATAACCTGATAGGTTTTCCTCTTGACAGCTTCATGGCTTATGACCCTTCTCGTTCATCTTTTTTTTTTTTTCAAAGAGGGGGACAGTGAGAGAGACAGAGAAGGAAACAAGTTTAGTTTTTCACATGGCTTTAGTTGCTCCAACACTTAGTTGTGTACGTGGTGCTGGGGTTTGAACCCGGGTCCTCGTGCTTGCCAGGCCACCGCTCCAGCCCTCTCATTCATTTGTGTGTGTGGTGTGAGATTCATTTTTTCTCGTGCGCGTCCAGTATTCCAGCATGATTATTATTTTTTTTTTTTTTGGTTTCTTTTTGGTGCTGAGGATTGAACCCCGGGGCCTCAAACATATGCACTCTGCTCCTGAGCTACTTACGCTCCAGCCCCAACTCAATTCTTTGAAGATTTTATCTTCCCGTTGAATTGTGTTGGTGCCTTGTTGAAAATCAAGTGGCCACATAAGAGTGGCTCTGGTTCTAGGCTCTCTGTTCTCCTCCACTGATCTACTTGTCGATCCTTACGCCAACACCATCTGTCTTGATTAGTGTAGCTTTATAGAAAATGTGGAGAGCAGACAGTATTAAGCCCTTCTATTTTATCCCTTTTAAGATTTTTTGAATATTCTGTCTTGTATTTCCATGTAAATGTTAGCTTGCCAGTTTCAAAGACTGCTGAGATTTTACTGAGTTTGGTGAATCTATGAATTTGAGAATTGGCATCTCTATCATTACTGAGTCTTCACAATTTGAATATGACACATTATCCCATTTATTTAAATATTCTTCAAATTTTTTCGTAATTTTCAGAATAGAGATTTTGCACATCTTTTGTTACATTTATTCCTAAATATTTTCAGGATGGTGAGGGGTTTTTTGTAATTGCAAACACTTTTATTTTTATTTTTTATTAGTGCATTATTGTTGTACATAATAATGGGATTTGTTGTCCCATATTCATAGATGCACACATTACAGTGATACAATTTGGTCAGTATCCCCCCACCAGGATGCTATTTTATTTTTTTATTTTTTATTTTTTTTTAAAGAGAGAAACAACTTTATTTAGTTTTTTCACATGGCCTTAGTTGCTCCAACACTCAGTTGTGTACATGGTGCTGGGGTTTGAACCCGGGTCCTCGTGCTTGCCAGGCAAGCGCCGAAACCACTGACCCACCGCTCCAGCCCAGGATGCTATTTTAAATGGAATCTTTTTAAATTTTTTAATTGTTCGCTGCTAGTATATAAAACAGAATTTTCTTAACCTTGAATTTTGCATCATCGCTAAGTTCACTTATTAGATCTGGTAGTTGTTTTTCATTTGATTGTGTTTGTTTTTTGTTTTGATACTGGGTATTTAACCCAGCAGCCCTTTACCACCAAGCTACATCCCCAGCCCTTTTATTTTTTGAGTTAAGATCTCACACTAAGTTGCTTAGGGCCTTGCTAAATTGCTGAGGCTGGCCTTGAACAGGATCCTCCTGTCTCAGCCTCCTGAGCTGCTGTGATTACAGATCACCACACCCAGCCTTGTAGTTGTTTTATACTTACTCAGCATTTGTGTAACAAAACTTGCACATGAATGTTCATAGCAGTGTTATTCATAATAGCCCCAAAATGTGCAGTCAACTTTATTCAGTCTTTATCTGGTCCTCGTTGCTTATGTGGTGCTGAGGTTCAAATCTGGGTCCTTGTGCATGCCAGGCAAGCACTCCAATCACTGAGCCACCGCTCCAGCCCCCTTCCCTCTCTCTTTAAAAAAAAGTTCTCTAAAAAAAAGAAAGAGAAGAAAATTGAGGGGCTGGCATAGTGGCTGGATGATTATAACAGTTGCCTGACATGTGGGAGGACCTGGGTTCAAACCCCAGCACCAGCACCACATACACAACTAAGTGTTGGAGCAACAAAGGCCAGATGAAAGACTGAATAAGGTTGATTCCCTCTCTCTCTCTCTCTCTCTCTCACCGTCCTTCTCTCCTCCTCTCTCCTTAAAAGAAAAATGAAAGTAGTGATGGGAATGACTTCATAGAATTGAGGAAGCTGACACCTAAATGTTGACATTAGAAGAGGCCCACAGGGCTGGAGCAAGGGTTAGCTGTTATGGCAATTGCAATGAAAGCCCTAGAAAGCCCCATGAAAAACTAAATAAAATTCTCTCTCTCTCTCTCTCTCTCTCTCTCTCTCCTCTCACTGTCCCTCTGTCTTAAAAAAAGAAAAAAGGTCTGCAAGCAGTGCTGCACATCCAAACTCCCTTGGGAGATACAGAAATAAATCCTGAGGCCTAGGTCCCACTAGACTTCAATTTTTAAAACTATTGAAGTTGGTTTAGTTTAAAAAATGTTTCCAGGTGTGGGCTGGAGTTGTAGCTAAGTGGTAGAGCACTTTCTTGGCATGTGCACGACCCTGGGTTTACTTCGATCCCCCAACACCACACATACAAAAATAATTTAAATTAAAAAACATATATATTTGGGCTGGACTCAACAGTTATGGTGTTTGCCTGGTATGTGTGAGGACACGAATTCAAACCTTAGCACCATGTACACAATGAAGTGTAGGAGCAACAAAAGTCATAATATGAAAAACTAAATAAAAATTGATTCTCTCTCTCTCACTCACTGTCCTTTATTTATATATAGAGCCAGGCACAGTGGCACACATCTATAACCCCAGTGACTTAGGAGGCTGAGGCAGGAGGATCCCAAGTCCAAAGCCAGTTTCAGCAATTTAGCAAGGCCCTGAGCAACTTAGCAATACCCTATCTCAAAATAAAAAATAAAATAAAAAGGGCTGGAGATGTGGATCAGTGGTTAAGCACCTCTGGGTTGAATTCCAGATACAAAAAAAAAAAAAAAAAGAAAAGAAAAGAAAAAGAAATTATCAAAGAAGAGAGACAATGAATTTTTTTTTTTGGATGTATGGTGCTGGGGATTAAACTCAAGGCCTCATGCATGCTAGGAAAGTACTCTACCACTGAGCTACACTCTCAGTTCAAAACTTCTCAAAATAGAATTTTGATCTCTATATATTGAAAGGGATCACCACGAACATCAAAATTTTTCAGACCAGAAACAAACATCCTAAGAGAAAAATAGATTACACATGGGAAGAAGAATAACAAGTTTAACAGATACCAGAAGACAATGAAGACTTTCAAAGTTCTAAAAATTTGTTTCAACAGGAATTCATTTCCAAGATAAACTCTCAAGCACTCAAAGGCAAAATAGGATATTTTCACACATTATGCCTCCCATGTTTTTTTAAGAGAGAGAGAAACAATTTTTAGTTTTTCACGTGACCTTCCTTGCTCTCTGAGACTTCGTTACATACGTGGTGCTGGGGTTTGAACTCATGTACTTGCACATGCCAGGCAAGTGCTGTAACTGCGGAGTCACCGCTCCAGCCCCCATATGTTTTTTTATTAGAATTCTCTTCCATAAATTGAGAGTAGTGGCACATGTCTGTGATCTCAGCTACTTAAAAGGATGAGGCAGGAGAACTGCAAGTTTGAGGCCAGTCTGGGCAACTTAGGGAGACCCTGTCTCAGAACAAAAAATAAAAAGCACTGGGGATGTAGCTCAATTGAAGAGAATCCACAGGATTCAATCCCGTATACACAACACACACATACACACACACAAACACACACAGAGGAAAAGAATAAAAGGGGGGACTGGAGAAGACTGGAGAGGGGGGCTCACTGATGGAGCACTTGCCTTGCATGCATGAGGACCCAGGTTTGAACCCTAGCATCGCATACGCAACTGACAGAAAAACAAAAGCCAGATAAAATAAAATTGGGGGCTGGAGTGGTGGCTCAGTGGTTACGGCGCTTGCCTGGCATGCGCGAGTACAAGGGTTCAAACCCCAGCACCACATACACAACGAAGTGTCAGAGCAATGAAAGCCATGTGAAAAACTCAATAAAAATTGATTCTGTCTCTGTCTCTCTCTCTCTCTCTCCCCCTCTCCATTCTCTCTTTGAAAAATAAAGTTGACTCTCTTAAGAAAAAATTATAAACAGGCACAAAGAAAACTATGTAAATGAGGGCTGGTAATGTAGCTCAACTCAGTATAATGCGTTTGCCTAGCATGTATGAGGCCCAGCACCACGAAAAAAGAAAAGAAAATCACACAAATGAAAAAAGTAATCTTCAGGTGCTGGAGTGGTTGCTCAGTGGTTGGAGCGCTTGCCTGACATGTGTGAGGACTGGGTTCAAACCCCAGCACCACATACACAACTAAATGTTGGGAAAACAAAGGCCAGTTGGGGGGAAGGAATTGATTCTCTCTCTCTCTCTCTCTCTTCTTCTCTCTCTCTCTCTCTCCCGTCTCTCTCTTTAAAAAAAAATTAATCTTCATAAAAAAACTTTTCAAAACAGGAAATACTATCCTAGAAGAAACAATTGAATCAAGAGAAAATACTAGGGATTGGGGGTGTAGATCAGTGGTAGAACACTGGCCTGATAGGTGGGGGGGCCTTGGAACAGATCCCCAGCACTGGAAAAAGAAAAGTATTCACACAATCATGATAATGTGGACATAACTGATTAATAAAGTTTTTTAAAAATTTTTGGGGCTGGAGCGGTGGCTCAGCGGTTTCGGCGCTTGCCTGGCAAGCACGAGGACCCTGGTTCAAACCCCAGCACCACGTACACAACTAAGTGTTGGAGCAACTAAAGCCATGTGAAAAACTAAATAAAGTTGTTTCTCTCTTTCTCTGTCTCTCTCACTGTCCCTCTCTCTTTAAAAAAAAAAATTTTTTTTTACCAGTGTTAGTGAACGAGAAATAAAGGGATATGAGAGCAAATATTTGCCAGAACTGGAATTCAATTGATAAATTATCATGTGCTCCTTCTATGATGGTTTCTTCGACGGGAGGGGACTGTGCAGCTATATATTCATTTCTGCACCCAAACATGAGGAAATACCTCTTGATAACATGAGTTTGATAACAAACTTGAAAAGGCTCCCCTTTAAAGCAGGCAGCCCTAAGTGTCAAACTATGATGCAGCCAATCAAAAAGCAGGTGCAGCCAAGAAAATACCCACAGCTCCTTCTGACACTTTCAGGGACAAGACCTTAGCTGAACTTTCCTGCTTTCCGGACTCATCATAGATTATCATCATTCCTTTGGCACCCACCTCTGAGGGGTCGGGGGACTAAATCCATGGTCCCACACTACCACTGGGCTACATCTCCAGCAACTACTACTTCCTGTGTTAGGTTCTCCAATCATCTAGTAACTCTATAAATCCCCACCCATGCTTCCAGTAAATTCATATTTTTTTCTTTTTAGAGAGACAGTGAGAGAGAGAAAGAGAATCCATTTTATTTAGTTTTTCATGTAGCTTTAGTTGCTCTGACACTTCATTGTGTACATGGTGCTGGCATTCGAACCTGGATCTTTGCACATACCAGGCAAGCGCCTTAACCCCTGACCACCACCCCAGGCCCCCAGTAAATTCATTTTAAAAATGTCCAGAGAGGGGGCTGGAGCGGTGGCTCCGTGGTTTCGGTGCTTGCCTGGCAAGCACGAGGACCTGGGTTCAAACCCCAGCACCACGTACCCAACTGAGTGTTGGAGCAATTGAGGCCATGTGAAAAACTAAATAAAGTTGTTTCTCTCTTTCTCTGTCTCTCTCACTGTCCCTCTTTCTTTAAAAAAAAAAAAAATGTCCAGAGAGGCTAGGCGCAGTGACGAGCAACTGTAATCCCATGAGTAGGGAGGCTAAGGCAGGAGGATAATGTTCAATACCAGTAGAGCAACTTGGTAAGAATCTGTCTCAAAAGAAAAAAATAAAGAGGGTTGGGGATGTAACTCAGTAGTAAAGCACCCTGAGTTCAATCCTACTACTGGAGAAAAAAGAAAAAAGAAAAAAAGAACTCTGACCAACACCATAAATAATGAAGTGCCAACACGGTCCCGTGGAGGGGGGATTGCACAAGCAAAAGGTTAATAATATGCTTTAGAGAGGCTGCGACAGGAGGATTGCAAGTTGCAGGCCAGTCTCAGCAATTTAGCAAGGCTCTCAGCATCTGCGAGATCCTGTCTCAGGAAAAATAAAAAGGGCTGGGAATGTGAATCAGTGGTTAAGTGCCCCTGAGTCCAATACTTGGTACAAAATAAATTTAGAAATTAAAAAGGAGCTAGGGATATGGCTCAGAGGTAAAGAGTTCCTGGCTGGGTTCAATCCCTAGTACCAAAATACAAATATATACAAATGTGTGTGTGTGTGTGTGTGTGTGTGTGTGTGTATTTATAGTTATCAAAAATAAATGTTTTTCCTCCGGCAGCTGTGTGTGAATGAGTGTGCTCCCATCAGACTGGAGAGAGAGAGAGAGAATCAATTTTATTTACTCTTTTTATCTGGCTTTTGTTGCTCCAACACTTCATTGTGGACAAAGTGTTGGGGTTTGAACCTGTATCCTCACACATGCCAGGCAAGCTCCATAACTGCTGAGCCACTGCTCCAGCCCCTTCTTCCATATTTTAATTTGAAGCAGTTTTGCATGAACTAAGCTTTCAAAAATTAAAGTTGATTACACATCGCCTTTAATACATTATATTTTTTAAGAGAAGGACAGTGAGAGAGAGACAGAGACAATCAATTTTTATTGAGTTTTTCACATGGCTTTCGTTGCTCCAACACTTAGTTGTGTACGTGGCTGCTGGGGTTTGAACCCGTGTAGTTGCACATGCCAGGCAAGCGCCATAAACTCTGAGCCACCGCTCCAGCCCCTAATACATTATATTGTTAAATTGTGTTCACAACAATTCACTTGAAGACAAAGGTGGGGGTTTATGGGGACTTCCTCTTAGTTGGTTGCTTGGAAAGTAGGAACAACAAATATTTCAGGACAAGAAGTGTCTTCTCTTTTCTAGTGACACTGGGGCTGGTAGTGTTGACTCTTAGTCTCATTTAGGGAAGTAAAATAAGTTAAGAAGGAAGGGGGCACCCGGATTTGAACCAGGGACCTCTTGATCTGCAGTCAAATGCTCTACCCCTGAGCTATACCCCCACACCTGATTGTGGCTCTTTCCTTGTCCACTTATAGTGACTCAATACAATGAGGCTCCACCCACACTGGAACTCCAGCAAGCTTTGTGTTCTGAAGCCTCACCTTTTGAATTCTCATCTACTTAGACTTCTCCTGAATGCCAATAAACTGGGTGGGAACCTTTAATAATGACATCCTGGAAACAAGCTGAAAAGGAAGCTGAGAGAGCATAAGCAGAACATCCTGGGTATTCTGTGTCTGAATCCTGGGTTAAAAATTTAGCACCCCAGATGCCAGGCCCAGTGGCACACACCTGTAATCCCAGTGATTTGGGAGGCCGAGCAGGAGGCTGAAGCAGGAGGATCTCAAGTTTGTAGATTGGCTTCAGCAAATTAGAGACTTTGTCTTGAAACAAACACGGATTGTGGTGTACACAGTGGTAGAGTGCCCCGGGGTTCAGTAATAAATAAATGAAAAGCACCCCATATTTACCTTATGCCTCCTAATGAATCGAGGGTAGAAAAGAGATAGTGTTGATTTTGCTTGTTTTTTGTTTTGGTTCTGGGGACAGGGTCTTGCAAAGTTTCTTAGGGCTTCGCTAAGTGCTAAAGTTGACCTTGAACTTTCAATCCTCCTGCCTCAGCCTCCCAAATTGCTAGGATTACTGGCATGTGCCGCCAGGCCTGGGAAGATCTGTTTTCTGGATGGTATGATTTGATATATCAGGAAATCTCAGGGCAACCAAGATCCAATCCATTTGATCCCACTGCCAACTCTGTTCTTGATAGAAACAGTACTCAGTTTCTGTCTTCAGGCCCCTGCTGATATCTGGGGAATTGTTTCTTTGAAAGTTAAGAATATTGAGCTGGAGCGGTTGTGGTGCTTCCCTGGCATGCACAAGTACACAGGTTCAAACCTCAGCACCCATGTACACAACTAAGTGTCAGAGCAACAAAAGCCATGTGAAAAACTCAATAAAAATTGATTCTTTCTGGGCTCTGTCCCCTTCCCCCACTCTGGGGGAAGTCTGCTCTTTTTCCTACGCTTTACTTTCTGTGCTTTCTATAATAAAACTTGTCTACTAAAAAAAAAATTGATTCTTTCTCACTGTCCTTCTCTCAAAAAAAAAAAAAAAGGAGTATGGTTACCAGACTGGAGCAGTGGCTCAGTGGGTACAGTGCTTGCCTGCCATGTGCAAAGATTCAAGTTTAAGCCCCAGCACCAGGTACACAGCAAGCTTCAAAGCAATGGCCATGTGAAAAACTAAATAAAACTGGTTCTCTTTTATAAAAAAGAAGGAAGAGGAGAAGGAGGAGGAGGAAGAAAGAAAAAGAAAGAGTGTGGTTCCCAAGGCTAGGCAGGCCAGGGAGGGTGTGGGGGGCCATGTAACTCAGTGTCAGAGTGCTGGTTTAATCCTTGACACTGCAAAAACAAAACTGATGTGGTTCCTTCCCATTACACCAGCAAATGAGAACTGAGGCTCCTCGTTGGCATGGACTGCTAGGGTGTAATCCCGAGAAAACCTCCCTTCAAAGGTAGAGAAACCCACCTGCCCCCTCCACCAACCTTAGGGAAGAAACTGTACACTTGGAGACACCTAGAACTTGTTTAATATAAAATAACATTGAGAGTTCAAACATCTCAGAAATTCAGGTCAAAGGAAGCAGTGCTGTCAGAAGAGAGGGAACGGGGTGATCTCCCCGAATGCAGATGTGTGATGGCGGAGGGATGGGGTGTTCCGACGGTAGCCAAACCTACCATTGAACCCCGGAGGCAGCTTCACATCGACATTGTAGTGGTCATGCCCGGTCACCTGCTGGAGGGAATGCCCTTGGGGCAGGGATAGAGGCTAAGCAAGCACCCAGCACCCTCTTGACTTCCCCACCCGCTTAAGCTAGTACCAGGTGCTCCTTGCCCACTCAGCCAGAGTCACTGCACCCTCCATGCTCACAGCTAAACACTCGCTCTTCAAGGGTCCTGAGCCTCTTAACTGAAAAGCCAAGGGCTTTGAAGTCCAGGTAAAAATGCCTTCCTAGAAAGCAAACCCCACACCAGGAAGAATCACAGGAGGATCATGACTACATGTGTTGGGACAGGAAGGTCCAGAAACTTCTGGGCTTGGTTGAACTTGCCCTCGTTCCCCAGAGATCTGAGAATTTTGCATTCTTGTCTCTGACCCATCTGGAGAAAATGGATGAGATCAATCTGGCCAAATGATGCAAAGGATCATGTGATTAGTATGTGACCAACAGGTGGTGGAGTGGGGGGATAGAAGGAGGAGGCAACATGCCAGAAAAATCTCTTATCCCTCCCTTTCCCACTGTTGCTAAATCAATCCTGGAAAATCAAGACAGCTTGCTCAGGGAGTAGTGTGGGGGCCGTGGGCATTACAGTGGACAGAGGAATTTCAATTCTAGCTCAGCCCTTAGCAAATCACTTTTGAGCAACACACCTGTTTCCCCAGCAGTAACTTGGGGATTATGGGAGGACAAAAGGTACCTGGTATCCCAGAAGTGCTCACGTATGAGAAAAGCTGGGATGCCATTTCTGGGTCTTTTCCCCCTAATGCCCTCTGTAGCCTGGTTTCCCTAAATTGTGGGGTGCACACTCCTCTTCCTTAGTGGGACCATGTGAGCCTGGACAGCGAGACGGCACTTGCCTGCCCCTGCCCAGTTTCTTCTGTTGAGGTATCTCTGCCCTTGCCCGAAAATGTGGAAATAATCTACTATCCAGCCATCCCTTCCTGTACCGCCATGATCCTGAAAACGAGGAAGAAAATATAGAAGACGGTCAGACACAATCTCCAGAGGTTAGTGGTGCAAACTCCCTGGGGCTTGTTTAAGTATACTTGATTACTAAGAGTCAGTGCAACCGCAGGGAGTTTAAGTCTCAGTGTCTGCTGCGTACACATGGATTCCAACTCCAGCTGGGCCACTAGCACGTTGTGATCCTGGGCCACTTACACAGCTTTTCTCATCTGGACCCTCAGTTTTCTCACCAGTAAAAGGAGGGTTACTATGAGACTCAAGTTACTTAGTTAAGATAAAGGGCCTGGCATAGTAAAGATTTAATACACATTAAATGAAAGTAATGCCAACCACAAATGGCTGTGTTTTGTTTGTTTATGAATCCTAGGGATTTAATCCAGGGGCAATTTACCACTGAGCTACATCCCCAGACTCTTCCCCAGCCGTTTTTATTTTTCATTTTAACACAGGGTCTTATTAAATTATTTAGGGCCTTGCAAAATTGCTGAGGCTGGCCTGGAACCTATGATCCTCCTGTTTCAGCCTCTGGAGCCACTGGGATTACAGATGTGCACCACCCAGCCCTGGCATGTTTAATTTTTAAGTATTCTGTAATGGTCAAAATCACCATTTGAGGGGATGGAGTGGTTGCTCAGCTGTTAGAGCCCTTGCCTGGCATGTGCGAGCATGCGGGTTCAAACCCCAGCACTGCGACTGCGTACACGGCTAAGTGTCAGAGAAATGAAGGCCACATGAAAAAATAAAAATTGATTCTCTCTTTCTCTCACTTCTCCCTCCCTTTATATACATATATATATATATATATATATATATATATATATTTTTTTTTTTTTTGTTAAAGCACCATTTGAGCAGGACACAGTGGTGCAAGGACTGTAATCCTGATGGCCTGTAATCCCAGTGGCTCTGGAGGCTGAGACAGGAGGATCACAGATTCCAGGCCAGCCTCAGGAATTTAGACCCTAACAACTTAGGGAGGAGACCTTGTCTCAACATAAAAAATAAAAGGCCTAGGGATATGGCTCAGTGGTTAAGCACCCCTGGGTTCAATCCCAGTACAAATTTTATATATATATATATATATATATATATATATATATATATATATATATAATTATTTTAAACATAGAGACCAGGTGATGTTCCTCAGTGGTAGATTCCTTGGCTAGCATGCCCAGGGCCCTGACTTGAATCCTCAGCACAGGTGGTCAATGGAAGGACACATTAAAAAGCTTCAGAAATGCATTTTCATTGGAAATGAAAAATGAAAAGCTTGAAAAATTATTTTCAAACTTTTTTAAATACTCAAGTTCCCACCTTCCCCACCTCCTACTTTCCCACTTGTCCTAAAGGTTACAGAACAGACAGCACTCTGCAACACTTGGGACTACATAAAACCACCCCAGAAGGTCCTCCTTTCCTGTCCCCACTCCGCCAATATAAACACAATACTGGAGGCAAAACTGTGGAAGCTGGGTGCTACTGTAGTCCCGGTCACTAAAGGAGGCTGAGGCAGGAAAATCACCTGAGCCGTCTGGTTAAGCACCTCTGGGCAACGCAGTGAAGATCCCCGCCCCCTGCCATCTCAAAAACAACAAAACAAGTGTTGCTGGGGGGGGTATGGAACTATTATCAGCCCCCAGCTTCAGAATCTTATGTCCCTGGAAATTACTGCGGGGGAAGGGAGACTTGAGGGGGCTCCCAGGTGCTCAGAATGCGCAGGGCGGGGGCGTGGTGCTCCTTCCCTTCTGCGCACAGGTCGGTAGAGTGAGCCCCATCGCTGCAGCTGTGACCTCTCATCAGGACCGCAGACTTCTCGCCCGCGGGTCAAGACAGTTGCCTTTGTCTTGCTCACAGTTCACATGGGTTTTGGGTTTTTACAGGATTTGCAACATGAGGTCATTCTAAATGGTGGGCCTTCGGAGTTGCAAAGGGCATTGAAACGGATTCTTTGGGGGAAAGGGGGCTTTTGAAAATCCTATCGCCTGGTTACAGACCCCTGAAATGAGACCATCTTGGGGCTTTAGGAGTGGTAGGGGTCCTGGGATCTCCGTGAGCTTGGGCTCAGTACCTGTCCTCGCCCTACTCCAATTCCCTGGCTAGATCGCTAACACAGCTGCGGGGGTGGCAGGAGAAGCCGCCTTTGCTGAGCGCGCTGGGGTGACACGCCTGGATTTGTAGAGGTGCTAAAGTGGGAAGTCGCTGCGCCACCCGGGCAGAAATCTGGGCTCCTCCGGGAAGCTCCCGTACCTGCTCAGTTTTCCGCAAAATGGGCGGAACTACGGGGCTCTGGAAATACCGGCGGGAGTGGTAGTCCTGTTGTGCGTTGTAGGGCGGAATCGCAGACCACAGTTTGGGCCTCGTGTAGCCGTAAGCGCGAGCCATTGTGCTCACGGCTACCCCATCCAAAATGAAGCCCTTCTCCAGTCGCAGGGGGCACTCGCACAAGTGCGCCATCTCGACCTCCGCAGGCTCGGAGGGCCTTTCTGAAGGGTGGAGGTGAGGGCCCTTGATGCAGATTCCCCTGCGCATTGTTACGTGGTGTCAAGGACTCCCGCTGCGACACAAACCCATTGTCCCCCATCACCCAGCGTTTATAGGATCCCAGAGCGGTGACAGAAGTTGCTTGCACAGCCCTAGGAAGATGGTCACTTTAGGGGAGAGAACATTGATTGAATGTGGGAGATTTGAGTGGCGCTCAGGTCCAGCTTCACAAAATTTCCTTTAAGAGTAAACTTGATGGGGGCTGGAGCGTGAGTACACGGGTTCCAACCCCAACACCACATAGGCAACTAAGTGTCAGAGCAATGAAAGCCACATGAAAAACTAAACAAACAAAAGAAGTTGATTCTGTCTGTCTCACTCTCGCTCTCACGGTCCCTCTCTCTTAAAAAAAAAAAAAAAAAAAAAAAAGTAAACTGGGATGACCGGGAGCGGTGGCGCACGCTGTAATCCCAGCAGCTCGGGAGCCTGAGGCAGGAGATGGTGGGTTCAAAGCCAGCCTCAGCAATTTAGCGAGGCCTTAAGGAACTTTGCAAGATTCTGTTTCAAAATAAAATATAAAAAGGTCTGGGATGTGGCTCAGTGATTAAGCATCCCTGGGTTCAATCCCTGGTACTTAAAAAAATAAAAAGGTAAGGTGGATGGTCTCTGTTCCCACACTTTATTACAAACTATTTCCCCACCTGAGGTCTGTTGAAAACTTGTACCCAGACTATCTAGTTACAACTCCCATTTTATAGAGGTCCAAGTTGAAGCTTAGAAAATGTCTCCAAATCAGGTCAGCTACAGAACCAGACCAGAACGCAGGTCTCTTGATTTCTGGTCAGTCCACTTGGCACTTATCACCTCCTCACCCCAAATGTTATTATTGGTACTTGGGATTGAAACCAGTGCTTTACTACTGAACTACATCCCCAGTCCTTTGAGACAGGGTCTTCCCAAGATGCAGAGGCTGGCCTCAAATTTGAAATGCTCCTGCCTCAGCCTTCAGAATTGCTAAGATTACAGGCATGAGCCGCCCATCCCTGTCCCAATTATTCATTCTTAAAATAGCAATAGGCCAGTGGGGGTGGTTCATACCTGTAATCCCAGTGATTTAGAAGGTTGAAGCAAGGTGATCTAAAGTTCCAAGCCATCCTCAACAATTTAGGAGGCCCTGAGCAATTTAGGGAATACCCTGTCAACAGTGGGTGTAGGTGGACACATTACCATACTTTCCATTATTTTAAAAAATATATTGCAGGATACAGTAAAACATTTGGTTGTTACTACAGGCGATTGTACCCTTTATTTCCCCATTTTTCTCTGAAGTAAACCCTTCATTCATTTTATGCATCAACCTTATGCAAACTTCTTTGCTCCTCACACCAGCCCTGTAAGGTGGTTAATTAACCTCATTTGATGGATAAAACAAGCTCAACGAAGAGTTTACTTTTATATTCAGTGATATATTGTGTTACTTTTCCACACTGGGAAAATGTCTTCTAACACAGGTCAGTGGTGATGGTGCATACATGGAATTCAGTGACTCAGAAGGCTGGTTAAGTTCAAAGCCAGGTTTTTGTTTTATTTTTTGAAGAATCAAACTATTTTTCATGTGGCTTTCACTGCTGACATTTTGTTGTGTATGTGGTACTGGGGTTTGAACTTGCATCCTTGCATATGCCAGGCAACCCCAGAAACCGCTGAACCACTGCTCCAGTCCCCCTCCTGGTTTATTTTGAGCCTGCCTCAAAATAAAAAGGGCTGGGGACCCTGGGTTCAATCTCCATAACACCCTCCCTTCCAAGAGTAAGACTGGCAACAATAATAAACCGGGCTGAGTGGCACATAATCCAACTCTGGACAGGTTATCCACCATTTTTTTTTTAAGAGGGATAGGGACAGTAAGAGTCAACTTAGTTTTTCATCTGGGTTTTATGTCTCTAACAATCGTGTATGTGGTGCTGGAGTTTGAATCTGGTCCTTGCACATGCTAGGCAAGCATCAAGTGTTGTAACTAGGCAAGCCACTGCTACAGCCACTGCTACACCACCAGAGTACAGGGCCTCTCAAAGTTGCTAAGGCTCGCTTTGAACTTGCATTCCTCCTGCCTCACCCTCCCAAACTGCTGGGATTATAGGCTCGCACCACAACTGGCTCATGTCTTTTGGTATTGAACAAAGCAGCACTTAACCATCTAATTTGCCTAGGGCCTCACTAATTTGCTGAGGTCAGCTTCAAGCTTCTGATCCTCCTGCCTCAGCTGCTAGGATTCCAAGTGTGCCCCACTGCACCTGGCTCAAGGTGCCATCTTGAAAAGGATGGGGAAGTAGCTAAATGTTTAAAGCAACACTGGGTTCAATCCCCAGGTGGTGGTCGTGGGTTTGGATATTTGGTAGGCCAACGGTATTGAAGCTCAAAGGAACAGCATGCTCCTATTGTGCACAAAGCTCTGGGTCTGAACCCCCAGCCTCTCAAAAGCTGAATAAAGCCATAGATAGGACAACTATGACCACACAGTCCATGAAGACATCAAGCCAGGCTTTGCAACATTCTGTAACCTGAAATGACTTGGGTGAGCTTGGAGCAGTCTGAGCAACTTAAAACAGACCTGGTCTCAAAGAAAAAAAAAAAAAAAAAAAAAAAAAAAAAAAAAAAAAAAAAAAAAAAAAAAAAGGGGACTAGGTTTGTAGTGCAGTGGTAGGAGTACCCAGTTCAATCCCCTCAGTACCACTAAAAGAAAACAAGAAATACAATACAGCAACTGTAAGGTGTCGAAAGTTCTGTCTTTTTTTTTTAAAGAGAGAGGGACAGAGAGAGACAGAGAAAGAGAGAAACAACTTTAGTTTTTCACATGGCCTTAGTTGCTCCAACACTTAGTTGTGTATGTGGTGCTGGAGTTTGAACCCGGGTCCTCGTGCTTGCCAGGCAAACGCCAAAACCACTGAGCAATGGCTCCAGCCCAAGTTCTGTAATTCTTGGAAAGCAAACACCACATCTTTATCAAGGCCATAGTTTGCACTTAATAGTATCTTCTTACAAAGAAAGCAGTAGGACACTAAAGGGGTCAAGAAAAGCAAAGAAATGAACAGGCAGGTAAGAAGTGGGACAAAACACTTTTTAATGGACTTTTTTTTTTTTACAAATACACTGGAGAATCAGGCAATGCTGCCTGCATTAGAAGCAATCCTGGGCCACAAGTCTGCACACTCCTTTGCAACTGGTCCTGTGATAGCAGAACCTACATAAAAGAGATAAGACCAGTAAGACAGAGGGTTCCTTGTTTGTATGCATAGACTAGAGTTAAATAAGCCAGCACCCTTTCTCAGACCTCTACTGAACAGTGTTTTCTTACCTTTCATCTCGCCTTTATTATTTACTATTACCCCTGCATTATCTTCAAAATAAAGAAACACACCATCTTTTCTCCGGTATGACTTTCGTTGTCGAATTACCACTGCTGGGTGAACTAAAGAGGAGAAAGGACAGCAGTCATTAAGGTGACAAAACCCAGCACCAGCAGAGAAGCAAACAATGCATTTCTCTGGACAGAAGGTATCATTAGCTTTTCATTTCCGAAAAGCAAGGGCAAGAGACCGTGCAAACACCAATCACCCTTTATATTGCCAGCATTTTTTTGAACACACAAGCATATAAATCTGTACTCCTTTGAAGGGATGTAAAGTATAAAAGAAATCTGTTAAGCATTGTTTTCACTTTACCTAACCTGTGGGTATTATTAAGATCCCAAATGAATGTATTGTGGGATCACACAGAGACACAGGAAGGCAAAACTATTGGCCCCTCATCAAGCAATATTCTCCCCACTGCGTGTGTGTATACCCCCAAATACATTTTTTTTTCAGGGCTGAGGACCAAACTCTGGGCCTTGTGCGTGCTAGGTAAGCGCTCTACCACTGAGCTAAATCCCCAAACCCATTGTATTTTTTAAAGAGAAAGGGAGAGGTGGGGGGATATGAATGAATGAGAAAAAAAGAATCAACTTTAGTTTTTCATGTAGCCTTCCTTGCTCAGACACTGTTGTGTACTTGATGCTGGGGTTTGAACCCTTATACTTGCACATGCCACGCAAGTGCTATAACTGCTGAGCCACCGCTCTAGCCCCCAAAATACATTTTAAAAGTACATAAAGGGGCTGGAACGGTGAGTGCTTTCCTGGCATGTATAAGGACACAGGTTTAAGCACCAGCACCACATATACAACCAAGTGTCAGCAACAAAAGCCACATGAAAAACTAAATAAAAATTGAGTTCCTCTCTCTTTTTATTTAAAAAAAAAAAGTACATATAGCTTGATCTAAAAATTACTACTTTCAAGAATTCTTTGGGGGGCTGGAGTAGTGGCTCAGTGGTTTCAGCGCTTGCCTGGAAAGCACGAGGACCCAGGTTCAAACCCCAGCACCACGTATACAACTAAGTGTTGAGCAAGGAAAGCCACATGAAAAACCTAAATAAAAATTGATTCTCTCTCTCACTGTCCCTTTCTCTTAAAAAAAAAAAAAAAAAAAAAGAATTCATTGGATTTAATGACTGATTTTATTTTGGTACTAAGGGATGAACCCAGGGGCACTTTAGTACTGAGCCACACCCCCAATTCATGCCAATATTTGCAAAGAAAATGCGTAAGTGCTAATATGCATGAACGAAGTCCATGAACTAAGTATCTCTAGAATCTTCAGCATACTTTACCTTATTACTGCTCAATATTAACCTAGGCCTCACATGCTAGGAAAGCAGTCTACAAATAAGCTCCATCCCCAGCCCCCCTTTTTATGAGAATCAATTTTATTTAGGTTTTCATGTGACTTTCATTGCTCCAAGACTTTGTTGTGTACATGGTGCTGGGGTTTGTACTCGCACATGCCAGGTAAGCGCGGAACCACTGAGCCACTGCTCCAGCCCTTTCTAAAAAAATTTTAGGGTGTGATAGGGTCTTCAGTAGCCCAGTCTGATCTCAAAGTTGGGAATCCTCTTGCCTCAGCCTCCTGAGTGGCTGGGGTTACAGCCATATGGCACCATGCCAGGTTATATAAGCTTGATAAACCAGTAGCTTTTAAGCCTCTGGGTGTAGCTCAGCATGCAGGCACGTGCCTGTAATCAAAGTCTCAGCAACTTAGCGAGACCAGGGCTCAAAAATATAAGGGGGGGCTCAGTGCTTCTGGTGTTTGCCTGGTATGCGTGAGGACACAGGTTCAAACCGCAGCACCATATACACAGTTAAGTGTCAAAGCAATGAAAACCAGAAAAAAACTAAATAAAAACTGATTCTCTCTCACTGTCCCCTCCCCCACTCTCTCTCCTCTTTTTAAAAAGAGAAAATAATTTTTTTTATCTTTTTTAAAAAGTCTTTCATATGGCTTTCGTTGCTCAGAGACATCGCTGTGTACTCGTGCATGCCAGGCAAGCTCCGTAACCACACCTCCAGCCCCTTCTCTTTAAATTAAATAAATGGGATGGGCTGGAGGTGGCTCAGAGGTTACATTTCTTGCCTGGCATGTGCAAGGACATGGCACTCCAGGCACCACATATGCAATGAAGTGTTGGAACAACGAAAACCAGATGAAAAACTAAAAAACTGATTCTCCTTTCTCACTGTCCCTCTCTTAAAAAAAAAAAAAAAGTGTTGGGGATATAGCTCAGTGGGGTTAAGTACCCCTGAGTGCCAGGGATGAAGAACTAGGGATTAGGTACAATGCTAGATTACTTGCCTAGCATGCACCAGGCCTCAATTCGATCCCCAGGACCAGAGTCAATCAAATTCCAGTTTCACAGTCAAAACCAAACACTAGAAATATAAAGCCAAGTACCACACAAAGGTGACTAATATTTATGTTATTGACAGCTGCCTCTAATGGACCCATATTTGCTTTTAAATCATTTTATAAGACCAAAAATTCAATAAGTTAAGACTTCAGTCTTGCCCCCTTTCTATATTTCTGTAACCATTTAGAAGACACAAATTTCTGGGGAGCAGTGGAATGTTTGCCTGGCATGCCTGAGGACCCAAGCACCATATACACATCTGGGAAACTAGAACCAGATGAGAATGAGCAGTACTGATTTTCTTTCTCTCTCTTTAATAAAAAAGACACAAGGATCAAAGACATGAACAGAATTACAAATCCACAACTATTATTAAAAAACTCTGGAGTGTTTATCTCTGGTCTGTCCTCTGTCCCACTACTGATGGAGAGCAACAGTAAGTCCTGCTGCCATCTCACCCATTTAGTATTAAGGGCTGGCCATATGCTCTGCTCTTCTCTGACAGCTCCCCAAGCCACCAGTCAGACTCAGGAAGTGTTCTGAGGAGAGCAAAAAACTCTTGCAGATGCATCCTTGTCCCAAAACATTGAATCAATACTTAATCACAACCCAAGCGGTATTCAGTTTCTGATGAAAAAGTTGAAAAGAAGAAAGAGAGAAAGAGAGAAAATTAGCCAGGCAGAAGGACCCCAAGTTCAGCTGTCTCAAAATAAAGTGCTCCTGTGTTAAATCTCTAATACCCCCCACCTCCACCCACAAATTTCCTGGGGATTGTGGAGGGATGGATGCAGGTGCACAAGGAGTAACTACAACACCTCACCATGACCCCATCACATCATATCTGTACTAGATGCCAAGGAACAGTGGCTAGCACTTCTTTGGAAGAGCAAGACATCCCAGCAGAAATTTAAGGTGGCACAGGAAGCTTTTAGTTCAAAAACTAAAAAATTATTATGCACTGAATGTCAAAAGTCCTACAGACAGGGCAAGTGGGAAGTGCTCTGAGATCTGTCCTTTTAATTCATTTGTCTGATGGAACACTTCAGTGGGCAGGAGATAATTAAGTAATTGATTGGCTCAAGTTGCAAGCTTTAAAAAGCCTATTTGAAATTCTGTGTTCAACAAATGCCAGTAACAGGGACAGACACTCAGCACCTGACAACCACCTGAAAAATAAATAAATAAGAGTGTCTTAAGGCCTGGAGCACTGGCTCAGCAGTTACTGCACTTGCCTGTCACATGCAAGGACATGGGTTGGAACCCTGCACCATGAACACAATGAAGTGTTGGAGCAACAAAAGCCACATGAAAAACTAGACGAAATTGACTCTCACTGTCCCTCTCTCTTAAAAAAAAAAAAAAAAAAAAGGTCTCATTATTCCCATTACTAATTCCAGAAAAGGAAACTCACCTTTAGTAACTTAACACTTAAAGCTGTGATCACAACTGTTTGAGCTCTAAGCTGCATATACATAGTTGGTAAGCATGTTATGCATTTGTAGCTAAGGAATCAGCAACAAACTAAAGACCCTTTCTTATGGAACATCACAGATGGTCTACAATTGTCTGATGAACTGAACAAGGAAGTGGCAGATTAAATATGCCAGGACCTCAGCTTCCATGGACACCGCTTAAGTTCAGTTATTTATCTCACAATGCATCTGAAAAGAAAGCTAGTACTTAGAGGCGTTCAGAATATTTCCAATAAGTGGGAAAAGAACTTCAACTGTACACAAGGTAATAAGTATCCACGTGTACTCACCCTTCTTTCTGAGCTCTGGTTTGCCCTTCTTGACTGTGGCCATCACCATGTCACCCACACCAGCAGCAGGAAGTCTGTTCAGCCGTCCCTTGATCCCCTTCACAGAGATGATATAGAGATTTTTGGCTCCTATAAAATGATATAAACAAAAGCCTAATTTCTTGAGTCCACTAGGCACGACTGTCAGTATAACATTCCTCAAGTACTTCCAAAGCCTCTCCCTCAGCACACTGCCCAAAAGTTAGTCCCCAAAATAGAACGTAGAACACTTTATCACACCACCGATTGAAGCGAAACAACACAACATGCTGCCACTTCACCCAAAAGCAGTGCTTTACTCTGCCCCTTCTTGACGGCTCAATGGGTCATTAGCAAAAGGCCCACTGAGTGCTTTTAAAAGGGGGGAGTGTAGCAGGAGTGCAGCCAAAGGCCTCACCTGTGTTGTCAGCACAATTGATCACGGCTCCTACCGGAAGACCCAGGGAAATCCGGAATTTCGCACCGGAGGATCCACCACGTCCTATGGATAGGAAGGGAAACATGATAAAATGATCACTTTCTGGACATGGTTCGAACTTCCTTTACATTTTCCAAGGAAGACTGTATGCTACAGACCTGGGATTCCGCCCACCTACGCCCTCCCCGTGTGCCACCGGTTCTCAAGAAATACACCGGATTCCTCACCATTACCATCCTTACGTCGAGATTATGGAGCCTGGACGACTCCATCCTCGCTCCACCTTTTACAACACGCAGTTCCTCCGGCAGGGCGGGAAACCGCAAGGTCACCCACGCTGGAGTCTAACAAAGTCAACTGTCACCCCACCACTGCAGCACTGTTCGCGGAGCGAGTCCACCGAGTTCGGTCTAGAATCATGTCCGGATCCTGCCAGCACAACGTTCCAGCTCCCCCACCCGGCCACTTTCTGGGCTCTTCCAGCGCTCTCGCGGTGCGAGACTTCCCCCTCCCGTCTGGCCCGGAGGAAAGCAAAGCGCCCTAGCTTTTCAAAGCCGCCACTCCCGGAGAGGCAGACAGCCACCTCACGATGGATGGAGCAGGATCTCCTACAGCCAAATACTCACCTCGCTTCGACATCTTGAACGCCGGAAAAGGACGGAAAGGAAGTAGACACAAAGGACCCTGGGATATGAGCTTGACGCCCCGCCCACTCACTCACGTGACCGACAGCGCCTTATACCAGCTTCCTCCCTCTGGGCGCTGCCTGATTACGTAATCAGTTCGGGACGTCAGCCTCAGCTCTCCTGAGAAGCGGGCGGTAGAGAAGTTGAGGTTTGCTGGAGCGAGTGAGATCTGAATCTCGTCTGGGAGTTCGAAAGTAGTTGGGGACACAAACACAATGATCTGTTATCCTACAACACCCTCCTCTATTGAGCATTTTGTGCATATCAAGCACTTCTCTGGACAATAAGAATTCAGAATAATTAAAACAATTTGTGTTACGTAGAGCTCCTCAGGAGCAGAGGGCTTGCGGGGTGGAGGAAGAGCTCCAAGTGGTTTAAGACGTGGTACAATTGAGAAATGCTATTGTAGCGCTACAGATCATTCCATCTATGTGTATTTGGTACCATACTATTCGGCTTTTTACATGTATCACTTTGTTAATTACCCCTTTTCACAGCTTCAACCCACCCTCCAATTTTCTTGACTCCCCCATACATCCATTCAAATATTTATGGAGTAGCTAATTTATGCCAGATTCTGTACAGGGAATACATCAGATTACATCAGAGAACAGACCAACATCATCATCTCCTCCTCTTCCTCCTATTCTGCCTCCTCCTCCAAGTGCAAAGATTTGTGTAGAAATTGTGAAGGTAGGACCTATTTCAGATGATTTCCAATGGAATTCTAAAGACTTCATGTCCTGTAGACCAACATTCTTACCTTTATGGGGCTTTCATTCTGACTGGGTAAAGGTGGAGGCAAAAAATCCTAACCCCAGCCCAATAGATAGTAGAGACAAAATCCTAACCCCAGCCCAGTATATATAAAACAAATGGTGTATATAGTATGTTAGATGGGGTAGATATTATGCAAAAAGGGCAGGGTAAATAATAAGGAGGTGTGGAAGCAAGTATCAAAAATCAAATGGTCAGAGTTGGCTTGATTGAAGTTGAGATTAGAGCACAGACTTGAAGGTGAGGGTGGCCTGTCTGGGAAAGAGAGGTCCAGATAGAACCAATGGCCAATGAAAAGTTCAAAATCCTATGAGAACCACTGTGGAAGCCTGATGAGACTGTAGAGGTGAGTGAAGGGAGAATAGTAAGACAAAGGGTCAGTAGTAATGAAATAAAGGAAAAATAACGAGGGGGCTGGAGCGGTGGCTCAGCGGTTTCAGCGCTTGCCTTGCAAGCACGAGGACCCGGGTTCAAACCCCAGCACCACGTACACAACTGAGTGTTGGAGCAACTAAGGCCATGTGAAAAACTAAATAAAGTTGTTTCTCTCTTTCTCTCTCTCTCTCACTGTCCCTCTTTCTAAAAAAAAAAAAAAAAGGAAAAATAACGAAAGATTTTTTTAAAAGACATTCTGGAAATGAATAGTGTTTGGCTTTGTACCACACTATGGAATTGTGGCACATACTGGGTGCAGTGGGAAACTTGTCTGATTTTAAGCAGAAGAGGAACATGTTCTTAGGGAATGTGTGCCCAGGACAGAAGAGATGGTGGTTTGGATTAGAATGGTAAGAGTAGAGGCATGTGATGTACTCCAATTGTGGATGTGCTTTGGATGTAAAGGCAACAACATGTGAACTGTGAAAAAGAAGAATCAAGATATTTCCAAAACCTCCGGCTTGAGAATTTGAAAGATGGCACTCTATCAAGATGGGGAGGATTATAGGACTTTTTTTTTTTAAGCGAGAAAGAGATAATGAGAGAGAGAGAATCAATTTCATCTAGCTTTTCATGTGGCTTTTGTTGCTCCGACACTTCATTGTGTACTTGGTAGTGGGGTTCGAACCTGCATCCTCAACATGCCAAGCAAGCACCGTAACCTCTGAGCCACAGCTCCAGTCCCTAGGATTTTTTTAAAGGGGGGGGGGGGCGAAGAGAGAATCAATTTTATTTAGTTTTTCATCTGATTTTTTTTTTAAGAAAGAGGGACAGCGAGAGAGAAAGAAAATCAATTTTATTTAGTTTTTCATGTTGCCTTCATTGCTGGGACACTTTGTTGTGTACCTTGTGCTGGGATTCGAATTCGTGTACTTGGGTATGCCAGGCAAGCGCCACCACTGAGCCCCCACTCCAGCCCCTTAATAAATAAATATATATGTATATATATATATATATATATATATTTTTTTTTTAAAGAGAGTCTGGGAGAGAATGAGAAAGAATCAATTTTATTTATTTTTTCATCTGGCTGTTGTTTCTCCAACACTTAGTTGTGTATGTGATCCTGGCATTTGAATCCAGTTCCTCACACATGCCAGGCAAGTGCTCCAAACGCTGAGCTACTGCTCCAGCCCCAAACTATAGGACTTTTAAAAAAATTTTTTATTTGTGTGTGTGTGTGTGTATGTGGGTGCTGGGGTTTGAACCCATGTACTTTGGCATGCCAGGCAAGCGCCATAACCGCAGAACCTCCGCTCCAGCCCTGGCACAGGCCTTTGAACATGCTAAACAAGCACTCTACCCCAGCCCACTCTACTCTACCTCCTTTCTTTTTCTAGGAAAAGTTTGTGGGTTTTTTTTCCCCCTCTCAGTACTGGGAATTAAAACCAGGGGGTTGGGGCTGGAGCGGTGGTTCAGCGATTACGGCGCTTGCCTGGAATGTTCGAGGACCTGAGTTCTGAACCCCAGCACCACATACACAATTGAGTGTTGTAGCAACAAAGTCCACATGAAAAACTAAATAAAGTTGTTTCTCTCTCTCCCTCTCTCTCTCTTACTGACCCTCTTTCTTAAAAAACAACAACAACAAAAAAAAAACCCAAAGGGTTGGTAAATGCTACACAAGCACTCTACCACTAAGCTACATCCCCAGCCCTTTTTATTTTGTTTTAAGACAGGGTCTTGCTAAATTGCGTAGGCTGGACAAGAAAATTAGGTACAATGTGATAACATTGGAAGGTGCGTCGTCTGAATCCATGTGAATTATGTTATCAAGACCCTTAGATGTCTGTGAGATCCTTTTAGTGCAAAAAAAAAAATGGGTTTCAGTGCAGACAAAAGGATTACAGGTTGTTGAACTTGCAATCCTCCTGTGTCAGCCTCCTAAATTGCTGGATTACAGGTGTGTGCCATCATACCCCACTTATAAATAACACTTTTAAAATGAAAAATAATTGTATTTCCCAAATAAAAATGATATGATAACAAGAGTGGTTTTGTGTTTTTTTAAATTTCTTTAATAGCTGGCTTAGGGGCTGGAGTGGTGGCTCAGCGGTTTCGGCGCTTGCCTGGCAAGCACGAGGACCCGGGTTCAAACCCCAGCACCACATACACAACTGAGTGTTGGAGCGACCAAGGCCATGTGAAAAAACTAAATAAAGTTGTTTCTCTCTTTCTCTGTCTCTCTCACTGTCCCTCTCTCTTTTAAAAAAAATAATAGCTGGCTTAATGAAAACAGGTGGTTTTTCATGTTTCTGCATCTAATCTATAATATGCAGCCTCTGGAAAGCTACTCCATATTTTCACGAAATAAAGAGTGAAACAGTCAAGTAATGGCCATCTTCATGTGAAAATACCCTTTTTCTGCACAGAAAGGATCTCACAGATATCTGAGGATCTCCATATCATAATTCATGATCCATGGATTCAGAGGATGCTCCTCCCAATGCTATGGCATTGTATATGATGACCTGGATACTGGAGTATGAAGTTCATGAGGACAAGAGGTTACACAGAGTTTATTACTTTCTATATTTCCAGAGCACACAACAGACTATTTTATGTGTTGCCTTTCATCTTAAAAGTGAAGGAGGTAGGGGACATCCGGATTTGAACCAGGGACCTCGGGATGTGCAGTCAAATGCTCTACCCACTCTGCTGGAGACAGGGAGCTTACATCTTAAATGCAATGTTTACTGTCCAGCTGTTGCCTCCAGTGATTGATAATAGGTTTTCTGGGGATGATACTGAAAAATTAAGAGAAGATTGGAGGGGCTGGAGCGGTGGCTCTCTGGTAATGGCGCTTGCCTGGCATGCGCAAGTACACAGGTTCAAACCCCAGCACCACGTATACAACTGTCAGGGCCAACAAAAGCCACATGAAAAACTAAATAAAAATTGATTCTCTCTGTCTCTCTCTCTCACTCTCTCACTGTCTTTCTCTCTTTAAAAAATAAAAAGAACACTCTAAAAAAAAAACAAAAAAAAAAGAGAAGATTGGAAAGGCAATCCTGATCCAGGCAGGAGAGGAGAAAGCCTGAGTAGCTGGGATTACAGATGTGTGCCACCACACCTGGCCTGAGGATTCTTTAAGTCTAATTCCCCTGCTCTCTGCTTGCACTTTGTGAGTGCTTTGCTCTCACCAGAAAGGGCTTCCCCGTCCTTCCTAAACCCTTTCTGCTCACAGTTAGATTTGCGTACCTTATCTCTATCTCTCCAGAATTTTCCATCAGTTCCCCTTCCCTGACTCCTTTAAACACCAAATTTTCTCCTAGAGAGGAAAATGCTTAATTGTTCTTTCAGCTGTGGTCTGCCCATTTCTTCTTTGTCACTTCAGTTTTTAAAGAATCTGTGACTTCACAGTGGTGCACACCTGTAATCCCAGCATCGTGGGAGACTGAGGCAGGAGGATCACAAGTTCAAAAACAGCCTCAGCAACTTAGCAAGACCCTGTCTTAAATGAAAAATAAAGAAGGGCTGGGATGTCACTCTGTGGTTAAATGTCCCTGAATTCAATCCCTAGCACGCGCGCGCGCACACACACACACACACACAAAGAAGTCTATGATTTTAGCTTGGCTTGGTGGTGCACACCTGTGATCACAAGCTACTCAGGTGACTGAGTCAGAAGGATTTCAAGTTTAAGGCCAGCTTGGGCAGCTTAGAGACACATTGTCTCAAAATACAAAATAAGAAAAGAGGGCTGGGGATTTAGCTCAGTGGTAGTGTACCCCTAGTTTCAAATTCCTGTACCGCACAAAGTAAGTCTACAACATTTGTCCAGCATTTAGGTTTCTGTTTTGTTTTGTTTTTCAGTATTGAGAATGAAACCCCAGGCCTCCAGCATGCTAGGGAGATAAACTACACCCGTCACTCTCATTTCCCTCACTATCAGCTACCTGCTGCTCTCTGCGTTTGCTTTTTTTTTTTTGAGACAGTGACAGAGAATCAATTTTTATTCCGCTTTCCATGTAGCCTTCGTTGCTCTGACACTTAGCTGCGTATGAGGTGCTGGGGTTTGAAATTTCGTACTCCCACATTCCAGGCAAGTGTGGTAACTTCCAAGCCACCGCTCCAGCCCACCTGCATTTGCTCTTTGACTTTTGGGTAATTTTTCTTTTCTTTTGATACTAGGTATTGGATCCAAGGGCATTTAACCATGGAGCTATATCTCTAGCCCTTTAAGTTGCTTAGGGCCTCATTAAACTGCTGAGGCTGACCTTGAACTCGTGATCCTCCTGCCTCAGCATCCTGAGCTGCTCGGATTACAGGCGTGCACCACCGAGCTTGGTTAGCCATTGGTTTTCACAGGCTCTTTTTTCCCCCCCAGGGCTGAGGGCCGAACTCGGGGCCTTGTGCGTGCTAGGCAAGCCATCTGCCACTGAGCTAAATCCCCAACCCCTTCACATGCTCTTTTAAACCAATTCCAACACACATCTGAGATAACTACCTCTTTTATCGAGAATTAACTGTAGAGGGCTGGAGCTGTGGCTCAGCGGTTTCAGCTCTTGCCTGCCATGCACAAGGATGCAGGTTCAAACCCCAGCACCATGTACGCAAACAAGTGTCAGAAAGACGAAAACCACATGAAAAACTGAATAAAGTTGATTCTCTTCTCTCTCTGTCCCTCTTTCAAGAAAAAAAAGAATAAAAAGGAATCGACTGTATTCTGACAACCCCAAATTTCTACTTCCAGCCCAAATCTCTCATATAAACCCCAGTTAGCTGGCTTTCCAATTGCATATTCAATATCTTCTCTTAAATGTCTACTAGCTCAGTGAAAGTATTTTTCTCACTTTGTTGGAAGTCCTCAGTTCAATCCCTAGCACTACAAGAAAATAAGGTGACAGATACTAATGTGTGGAATATATGAAGATAAGGGGCTAAGGCTTTATTACTTTCTGTGTAAGAGCTTTTTTCTTGTTCTTTTTTTTTCAGGGCTGAGGACTGAACTTGGGGCCTTGGGCATGCTAGGCAAGAGCTTTGCCACTGAGCTAAATCCCCAACCCCTTTGTAAGAGCTTTAAAAAGGAATTTACTGGGTTTTTTTTATGGTGCCAGGGATTGAAACCAGGACTTTACATACGTGCTAAGTATGCATTCTACCAAGGTAGGATAGGGGAAAAAACAGAAAAAACAAAACAAAGCAGAACAGGGGCTGGAGCGGTGGCTCAGTGGTTACGCTGCTTGCCCCGCATGCACAGGTACACAAGTTCAAATCCCAGCACCCACATATACAGCTAAGTGTCAGAGCAACGAAAGCCATGTGAAAAAAAGCTAAATAAAAATTGATTCTCGGGGCTGGAGCGGTGGCTCAACGGTTTCGGCGCTTGAAGGACCCGGGTTCAAACCCCAGCACCACGTACACAACTAAGTGTTGGAGCAACTAAGGCCATGTGAAAAACTAAAGTTGTTTCTCTCTTTCTCTGTCTCTCTCACTGTCCCTCTCTCTTTAAAAAAGAAAATCTAAAAAAAAAAAAACAAAAAAAAAATTGATTCTCTCTGGAAAAAAAAGCAGAATAATACGTACAAAAGAAACAAGAAAATGTAGTTTTATTTGTTTGTTTTTAGCTTTTAGTACTGCATATTTAACCCAGGGGCTCTTGACCACTGAGCTACATCTCAGACCCTTTTTAACAACTTTCTATCAGGCTGGCATGGTGGCTCAGTGGTTGGAGTGCTTGCCTGGCATGCATGAGAACCCAGGATTTAAACCCCAGCATCATATATACAACTGAGTGTCTGAGCAATGAAAGCCAGATGAAAAACTAAATAAAGTTGATTCTCTCATTCTCTTTAAAAATTTTTTTTTAAATTTTTATTTTGAGACAAGGTTTGGCTAAGTTGCTTAGGGCCTTGCAAAGTTGCTGAGGCTGGCCTGCAATTTGTAATCCCTCTCCCTCCCTCCAGTTTCTGAATCACTGAGATTACAGGCATGTGCCACCACGCCGAGCAGGAAATACAATTTTAATCTGAACTTCTGCATACCTTTCTATGCCTGTCACTCCTCAAGTTGGTTCTCCCAGGCCTGTCACTCTTAAATTTCTGGGAAATCAGTAAATTTTAGAGTTCCCACAAATCCACTGATTTGTGGAAATCACCTTGAGTACTGTTAATTAGACTGCACACTAAATAATCAAAGAGAGACACAGTATGTTATCTTAAGAAACCTATAATTTAGGAACTTTCCAACATTATCTATTGATCAGATAATGGAGACCACATCAGCCTAAAGATCCTGAGCAGTCAACCAAAGAGATCCCCAGACTGATAAGATCCCCGCATGCCTCCCCATACCCAACCCTAACCACGTTTTCTTTATTTATTTGCAATGTTGGGGATTGAATACAGAGATGCTTTATCACTAAGATATGTTCCCAATCCTTTTTGTTTTTTAGTTTGAGACAGAATCTCACTAAGTTGCTTACGTCCTCACTAAGTTGCCCAGGCTGGCCTCAAAATTGCAATTCTCCTCCCTCAGCCTCCTGAACCACTGGGATTATGGGTGTATGCCACCACGCCTGGCTTCGAGTTTCCTTTTCTTTCTTTCTTTTTTTAATAGAGAGAGAGAGAGACGGTGAGAGAAAGAGAATCAATTTTATTTATTCTTTCATGTAGCTTTAAAATCTGACATTTCGTTGTGTACATGGTGCTGGTGTTCGAACTTGTATCCTCATGCATGCCAGGTAAGCACTATAACCACTGAGCCACTGCTCCAGCCCCTGATTGATCATTCTTGATTCAACTCTCTCCCATCTTCCCCGAGCCATCCAACCTACAGCAAATGCTGTGGCTCGCATACCAGGGGCAATCTGGGTGCCTGTGTTTCTTACCACTTCTGCTATTCCCACTTGTGGTAGAATAAATAATGGCCCTCCAAATATATCCCTATCCCAATCACCTTATGAATCCACTTGTAAATATGACTTTGATACCTTGCAGATGTGATTAAATCAAAGAATTTGAGATGGGGAGATTATCCTGGATTATCGAGGTGAGCCCAAAGTAATTACAGTGGTCATTATAACGGGGAGGCAAGGAGGTCAGTCAGCGAGGTGTAAAGATGGCAGAGAGGAAGGAGATGCTATGGTACTGGCTTTGAAGATTGAGGAGAGGGCTATGAGCCAAGGAATGCAGCAGTCTCTAGAAGCTGGAACAGATTCTCCCCTAAAGCTTCCAGAAGGAATTCAGACGTACTAACACCCAGTGAATTTGATTTTGAAATTTCTTTTTTGGTGGAAGTTGAATCAAACCCAGGAATGTGTGCATAGTAGGCATGTGCTCTAACTCTGAACTACATCCCCAGCCCTAATTTTTGATTTCTGATCTCGAGAACTGTAAGATAATAAATACCATGCGTTTTTTCCCGATTTATTATTATTTTTATTTTGAGATAGGGTCTTGCTAAGTTGCTTAGGGCCTCATTGAATTAGGCTGGCTTTGAACTTGGGATCTTCCTGCCTCGGGCTCTGGAGCTGCTGGGATTATTCCTATTCCATGCTGGGATTATGCCTATTCCATTTTTTTTTTTAAAAGAAAGAGTGGACAGAGAGAGAGAGAGAGAGAAGCAATCTATATTTAGTTTTTCACGTGACCTTCATCCCTCAGACACTTGGTTGTGTACGTGGTGCTGGGGGGTTTGAACTTGTGTCTTTGTACTTGCCAGGCAAGCGCTGTAACCACTGAGCCACCGCTGTAACCACTGAGCTACCGCTCCAGCCCCATACTCTGTTGTTTTAAGCAAGTAAATTGTGGCAATTTGTTACAGCACCAACAGGAAATCAATAGTCTAAGAACTTGCCATCATCTTTTACCTGTGTTATTGCAGTAGAGTCCTAAGGGGTCTCTCAGTGTGTACCCACTACCTCTTTTTTAATATGGTAAGAACACTTAAGGGGCTGGAGTGGTGGCTCGGCGGTTGGAGCACTTGTCTGGCATGTCCAAGGACCTGGGTTCAACTCCAGCACCACATATACAACTAATCGTTGGAGAAATGAAGACCAGATGAAAAAATAAAGTTTATTCTCTCTTTCCTCTCTCTCTTAAAACAAAAAACAAAAACAACAGAAAACACTTAACATGGGATCTCTTCTCCCCTATCCCATACATGTATATATTTTTTCAGTGCTAGAGGTTGAACTCAGGGCCTGAACGCATAGCATTCTGCCTCTGAGCTACACACTCAACCCTCTTTTTTTTTTTTTTTTCTAAACAGAGAGGGAGAGAGAATCAATTCTATTTAGTTTTTCATGTGGCTTTGGTTGCTCCAACACTTCGTTGTGTACATGGTGCTGGGGTTTGAACCCATGTCCTTATGCATAGCAGACTAGCATTTGAACGGCTGACCCACTGCTCTAGCCCCTCCATTCTCTTAATAGACTGTAGAGTGTACAATACAGTGTTGTTAATTGTAGGCACAATGTAGTACAGATGGAGTCTAGAATTTACTCATTTTTGTGGACCTGAAATCTTACTGTTGATCAGTCACTCCCTGTCTCCCCCTCCCCCCAGTCTTTGGAAACCACCATTCTATTCTCTATGAATTTGACTATTTTAGATACCTCATATAATTGGAATCATGAATCTTCTGTGTCTGGCTTATATCACATAGCATAATGTCTTCAAAGTCCCTCCACATTGTTGCATATGGCATAGATTTCTTTCTTTTTTGAATCTCAATAACATTGAATTGTATGTATTCTCTGGGTCCGTACTTGACTCTCTGTAAATCTCCCCTATGGTAGTTTGGATAACTTAAAATCTCCCTGCTTAAAGCTGTCCAGTGACTTTTCATTCATTTCATATAAAATCCAAGCTTCTTAATTGACCTACAAGGCCTTCCTTCTCTCTCTCCTCTCTCTCTCTCTTCTTTTTTTTTTTTTTTTTTTTGTTGTTGTTGTTATTGTTATTGGTACCGGGACTTGAACCCAAGGGTGCTTTACCACAGAGCTACATCCTGGTCGTTTTGATTCCTTATTTTGAGTCAGGGTCTTGCTAAATTGCTGGGGTTGGCCCGGAAATTGTGATCCTCCTGCTTCTTTCTTCTGAGCTGTGTAGGCCCCAAGCTGGGCCTCCGGGTGCTTCTCTAGCTCTCTTGAATTGCTCTCCCTCAGTCCAACTCCTGCAAGACTTGGGGCTGTTGCCAGTAGCTATTTCCTCTACCTGAAATCCCCTTCCCCCACAGGTTGCCCAATGGCTGCCTCTGGCAGGTCTTAACTGACAAATTACCTGCTTAAAATGGCTTTCATGGGACTTGGAGTGCAGTTCATTGGTGAAGTCCTTTCCTAGCATGCCTAAGCCCCTGGGTTCACTCCTTAGTACCCCAAGAAAAGGGAGGAAAAGCCCTTCCATGACTGTTCAACTTGAAATAATCTCCAGTACCTCCCTGATACATCTTGGTCTTTATCTTAATGATTTCCTTTATCAATTCTATATTTCCTTATTTATGCATTTATTCACAGTCTGTCCCTAGTAAAGTGAGAGAGAGTTAGAACCTTTGTAACCTTCTTTTGAAAGTCTGTTCTGCTCCTAGAGGGACAAAACAGAGAGTGCTCCATAAAAAAAGTGGGGACCACCAGCTTGTATACTCAGCTGACTTGCCAGGGGAGAGAAATGAGTGGTGTTCTGAATAAAGATTCACATGTTTTCAAACTGCCACAATATATATATATATATTTTTTTTTTAGTCTTCTCATTGGTAAATTCAGTGTCATCTAGCAAAAAAGACACTCATTTTGAATGAATAAACAACTGTCAGTATGAAAATTTGTAATCCATGTAGAAAGAATTCACAGGGCTTTGCCAGCAGAGGGGGTATAGCTCAGTGGTAGAGCATTTGACTGCAGATCAAGAGGTCCCCGGTTCAAATCCGGGTGCCCCCTTCCCTGTATGTTACTATTTTTCATAGGCACTGAGGCACAACTCAGAATAACCAATTATTCAGCAATTTCTGGATCCAAAACTTCTGAAAGAACTTCGTTGTCTCTTTCACTTGCATAATTTTCCCCACTGGTTCCTTATACCCAACCTGTAGCAGCAATACAGGTTGCTTGAGTGGGTGTGACCTGTCCTCCCCAACTATGCACTGAAAAGGCCACCTGTACTCTCATTAGGTAGAGGGAAGGCACAGAGTTATTATCTCCTTAGAGATTGTTCACTAACCCACTGATTACTGTTAATTGTAATTTGATTGTGGGTTAAAAAAAAAAAAGGCTCCAGATAGGTGGCGATGGCCTGTAATCCCAGCAGGTCAGGAAGCTGAGGCAGGAGGATCACAAGTTGAAAGCCAGCACTCAGCAACCTGGCAAGGCCCTGAGTAACTTAGTGAAACCCTGTCTCAAAATAAAAAATTAAAAAGGGCTAGGGATGTAGCTCAGTGGTTAAGTGCCACCAGATTCAGTCCTAGGTATCAACAACAACAACAACAACAACAACAACAAAACCCCAAAAACAGCATGGCAGGCCAGAGCAGTATTTTTTTGCCTAGTTTGTACCCTGGCTGATGAATCTAGGTTGAGAAAGTTTATATACTGGCCAAATGTAAGGGGTCATGATGCAGGAACAAAACACGTTAAAAGTGAGTAATTTGGGCCTGGAGCGGTGGCTCGGTGGTTACAGCGCTTGCCCGGCATGCACAAGTACACGGGTTCAAACCCCAGCACCCACGTACACAACTAAGTGTCAGAGCAACGAATATGTGAAGAAAGTCAATAAAGATTGATTCTCTGTGTCTCTCTCCCTCTCTCTCTCACTGTCCTTCTCTCTTTAAAAAAAAAAAAAAAAAAAAAGTGAGTAATTCCCTTCCTTACACTGTCTTGTGATAATAAGGCAGAACTAGGTGCTAAATTCAGGGGTTGGCAGCGGAGAAAGGGGAGAAATGCTGGTTAGCTATTTCTACAGCAGGGGCTTTGCACCATGGCTCTGCCTTATCTTCTTGTCAAGCCCAGCAGCTTGCTGTAATGGGAACTGGGGGAAAAATGTGCCCAAGTATTCACCAGGGTCCCTAGGGATGACACAAGCAGATTCCGGGTTTAAAATATCACAGCTGCCTCCTGACCCAGGCAGCATGCCTCTGCCTGTCTCCCTTATTTTTCCTTTTTTTGGGCAAAACCTAGTGGAGGGGATTGCTCTTGATTTTTCCTCACACTTATCATTTTTCTCCAACCACACAGTGATATCTGTCCACATCTTTAGAATTCAAAACTCCATGACCTGTAATATCATCCCACTGGTTCTCAAAGTGTGTTCCAGGAACCAGCATCACCTGGGAAATTATTGGAAACTGTAATTCTTTGGGCCCCATTCCAAGCCTACAAAATCCTAAACTGCGGGTATGTGCGTGCGTGTGTGAGTGCAACCGTGTTTTTACAAGACCTCAGGGTAATTTTGCTGCGTGCTCAAGTCCTGAAACTACTGCATTCACTTATATGGTTTGCATCGGTATAATTTTATTTTTTGTACATTAAAATAAGCTGATAGCTGTGCATTGGCTGTTTTACAGTTCTAGAAGTGTTTTCACTCTGCCTCATAAGCAATAGGGAAGGGTGAACACAGCATGTCCATGTCACTGGTATATAATATAATAAATAAGTGATAATAATAAATTAAAATGAAGGGAAAAATGAAAATGAGAAATTTGAAGTTGGAGAAGGGGTTTCCATTCTTTGGCCCACCCCTACCCCCATCAGAAACAAACGCCAACTTGGGTAGTCACCCTGTCCCCCCAACCCAACGTCTTGAATTGCCTGACACACCTGTAGTCAGAAATCCCACCTCTGGCACCCGTAATGGGGACACGCATCTTTTGTATTTGATTGTGTGCTCTACCTACACCTCCTCCTTCAGCTGGACACAAAGCAAAACAGAAAGCTTTCTGCTAAGGTTGGAAAATGAGCAACGGATCACCCTTGCTTGCGGTTTTTGTTTTCTTATAACGTGAGACCCAACGTTAAAATGTGAGCTGAGAATGAAAAAAGAACATGTTAGCACACAGGAGAGGAAAAAGTCATCGAGGGGGCACCCGGATTTGAACCAGGGACCTCTTGATCTGCAGTCAAATGCTCTACCACTGAGCTATACCCCCGCGCCCCAGCTGCGGCTGGAGGTAGCTCTTTTGGGTGTTGAGACACTGTCGCAGCTGCTACGCAGGTAGGAAGTAAGAATAAGAAAGAAATTAAAGAGGAGAGGGGGCCACATTGAAAGCAGAAGGTGCCTGATCCGAGGAACCCTGGGGAAAACTGCACCGCAGAAGTGAGGAGAGGAAGAACTAGCCCAGATTTCACTGCTCGGAGTCCGGAGGGAAAGGGGAGGTTACGCCTCACAAATGTGGGAAATGATTTGGGCTGGAAGGGAGCTAACTGGTGGGAAGGGGGTCCCGTTCAGTCCGCAGGTTCAAGCCAGGTACCCAGTAGGAGAAAGAAAAGTCCCCGATTCGCGAGATTCTGCTTGGGCGTTCAGTAGGGTTCCAACCCCGCCCTCGACGGGTGCGGGGGTTTTGCCAGTCCATCGGAGCATGGGCTCCCCAGATGTGCTGCCACCCCGGCTCGACACCACCTCCAGCGCCGGAAGGGCCCTGGGCAAAGTGCACGGTCCGCCTGGGAGAGCAGGGGCGCCCGCGCCTAGACCCCACAGCCCGCCCCGGAACCCGCCCCCGCTCAGCCCCACGTCGCCCGAGGAGCGCGCTTTGCCGCGCGCGCCCCTGCCCGCGCCCGAGGCGCGTCCCCGCCCGGGTGCAGCCCCTCCTCCCCGCTGTGTTTATTAGGGGAAGGAGGGCGGAGGCGGAGGCCAGTTCCCCAGCTCCAGCCGCCGTCGCCGCTGCCTCTCTGTGCAGCCGCGGCCGCCTCCCGCCAGCCCGCCGGGGGAAAGAGAACGTGCTTGAGCTCGGGCATCCCCGCCCCAGCCTTTTCCGGAGCCATGAATCCCAACTGCGCCCGGTGCGGCAAGATCGTGTACCCCACGGAGAAGGTGAACTGTCTGGATAAGGTGAGTTCCGGGACCCCGAGACGCGTCTCGGCAAACCCCAAGCAATGATCGGAGTAGGGGAGGAGAGAGGGGCTGGGTCTTCGCCGCCTCTTCCCCGCGATCCCAGGGGAAGGGAAGGAGGGCGGGCGATGTCATGCGGTGTAGGGACGGACCCCTGTCTGGAAGCCGGGAGATCCTGGGCAAGGGGGGCAGCCACTGCTGGAGAAGGGTAGGCTCTGTGCCCAGGGGTTGGGACAACACCAGGAAGCCAGGTCTGAGGTGTGTGTGCAGAAGGTTGGGGGTGCAGTCCCGCCCCCCAGGGTCGGCAGAGTGAGTGCAGACGGCCGCTCCCTCTCCCCGCCGCGCCGAGCGCCAAGTACGCGGAAGCGCGGGGCGCTGGGGGAGGGGGCGGCGGGGGCGGGGCGGCGGCCCGAGGCCGGCGAAACCCGCCGCTCAGGCCACCCGGGGCTGGGCTTCCTGGCCTGGGGGCCCGGGCGCGGGCGATCGCCTGGTAAGGGTCGTGTCTGGTGAAGTGGGCTTTGGGTCCTCACCGGAGCCCCACGGCAAGACCCCCTTCCGGGAAGGACCTGCGGCCCCCCGTGGTGGTTCGGTGGTTAAGGAACCAGACATACCTTCTTCATAGCTTCCCAACCCCCACCTCGAATTACAAGCCAACTCCTGATGCTGGGCAGTCCAACCCGAGCCGGGCGGGTCGGGTGCAGGGGTAGGGTGGGTGGGGGGCTCTTCACAGAGATCTCCTGAAATTGTGCGCTGTCTGGAGACCTGCTTGTAGAACAAAGAGCTAACTTTTCAAAGCAGGTTTCTCCAAAGGAGGGTGGGGTTGGCTGAGTTCTGGGGAAGCCGAGGAAAGGGGGAGGTGTTTGGGGGGAGGGGAGGGTGGCCTTCTTGAAATTCGCTCTCCCCTGGGGCCCTTAGGCTTCCCCCTCACCACCTCCCCGCCCGTGCTGGACTCGTTCATCTGGTTGCCATTATACTTTTGGAGGGGGGTGGAGAGTAGAACTGGGTGTTTCCAGCACAGTTTGGGGTAGGATCCTTTCCTCTTGTAAGCTCTAAGATCCCAAGGTAAGACTGCCTTTCCTTTGCATCCCCTCCCAGGACTGGAAGGAAAGCCTCTGTGTTTTGGCCCCTTCCTCATTGTGCTTTGGACCCACCATCCACACCTGGTTCCAAGTCCAAATATTCCCTCCTTTCTGTCCTAACTGGCAGGAGGTGGGCGGGGGACTGCTTGATAGAAGGGTGCAGGTTTTGTTTGGGAAAGGATAGTCCATTGGATACTTTGTCTCTCCCTCCCGCTTGGGGTTGCAATTCCTAATGACCTTTGGCCCCTGAGTCAGAGTGAGGGGGTGGGGTTTGAGATTCTGAAACTATTTGAACTTGCTACTTGGGGAAAGGGACATAGAGGACTGCTGCTTTTTCATTGCCCCTTCAGGGCTTGACGGGCCAGAGGAGAGGATTTTGTGGGCTGGAGGGAAGGTGCTGACCTGCTGGATGATTGAACCAGTCTCTGGGGGCAGGACAGGAGCTTGGAGCTACTGAATGGAGAAACAACCCCTTGACAGCTTATCTGTCCTTGCACATGGGTCTTTGACTTCCCTGATAGCAGGGATTTTGATCACTGCATCTGTAGTGTTCTGGGTTCCCCTTCTTGTCCACAGTGATGAACTGGGAAGAGGCAGTGCTCACCTTCAGAGGCAATATAGAATGAATTGGTTGCTAGCCTGGGAACTGGGAGACTTGCTCCTGGTTCTGCTGGTCTGCTCCCATTAGCCTTATGAATGGCTCTGGGCCTCAGTATTTGTAGGATGGATGGGTATGACTATGTTGTAACCTTGGAGGCTACAACTCTAAAGTGCCTGGAAGGTGATGTTGCCACAGGGTCCTGGGGATTGAATTTAGGGATGCTTTACCATTGAGCTACATCCCCAGCCCCCGACTTTTTTTTTTTTTTCAGAGAAAGAGAAAGGAAAAGGAGGAGAGAGAGAAAGAGAGAATCAACTTCGTTTAGTTTTTCATCTGATTTTTATTGCTCTGACACTTAGTTGTGTTTGTGGTACTGGGATTTGTACCCTGCTCCTTATGCGTGCCAGGCAAGCATGACACTGGTGAGCCACTGTTCTAGCCCCATCCCTAGCCTTTTTATTTTGTATTTTAAGACAGGGTTTCATTAAATTGCTAAGGTTGGCCTTCAATTTGTGATCCTCCTGCCTCATCTCCCAAATAGTTGGGATTATAGGATGGATTACAGGTGTGTGCCACCATGCTGTTTCCCTCCCTACCTTTCTGTCCAGGCACACACTCGCTCTTCTTATAAAGACCTGTAGTACCTAGTGCAATGGCACATGCCTGTAATTCCAGCTATTTAAGGAGGCCAAGGCAGGAAGATCATAAATTCAAGAGCAGTCTGGGCATCTTAGCAAGACCTTGCCTCAAAATAAAAAATAGAAAGGGATTGGGGTTATAGCTCAGTGGTAAAGTGGCCTTGGGTTCAATCCTCAGTACCAAAAAAGTAAAGACTTTTAGTGCTGTCAGAGGTGAGGTGGCATGGCATGGATCCTGCAAATAAGTTGTCCTTCCCAATTCTTTTTTTTTTTTAAGGAGAGAGAGGGACCGTGAGAGACAGAAAGAGAACCAATTTTATTTAGTTTTTCATGTGGCTTTCATTGCTCTGATACTTGGTTGTGTATGTGGTGCTGGGGTTTGAACTCTGGTCCATGCACGTGCCAGGCAAGCGTTGGAACAGCCGTGTCACCGCTCCAGCCCTCCCCAGTTGTTCTTGTATCCAAGCTAGAAGAGGATGTTCTGGAGGGGGTTGCCTTGGGAAGTAGGAGTGATTCCTCCCTGTTTTTAGAGCTCTCCCTAAAGGAAGTGGCCCTGGACAGACCTTGTCCTCCTTTCCTCCTCCTGCACTGAGCCAGAGACCTGGAATATTCAGGTATCAGATTTACTCTTCCTTGTCCCCTCTAGGCGGTAAGGACAGGCATCTGGAATGGGAAGCTTGTGCCTGGAGGAGGCTGGGCTGAAATTTGGGAGTGGGAAAAATTCATTCCCGCAGGCATTGTTGCTAATCCCACTTCCAGCATTGGAGAATAAACCTTGGCCTGGTTCGCTACAGTCTCCTGTGGCACTAGCTGTGTCCTTGCTGTGAAATCTTTTCTTTTTGAGCCTTATTTCCCAAAGGCACAGGTGGGTAAAGGCCTTGTCACCTCTGAAGGCCACCCTGCCCCCAGCCTGTAGTACTCAGTGTGCTCTGCATGCTGGATAAATATATATCGCTGATGACGGTGTTTGAGGAAGGAGGTCGAGATTGTTTCCCCAAAGGACTTCTGGGATGAGAGCTCAGGGAGAAACAGGGTGACCTCATTCGCTCATTCATTCAACAAATATTCATTGAACACCTACTTTGTACACCTGCTTTATATCTGGGTACCTGCATTGTCAAGAATCTTGCCATGTCCCTTTCCCATGCTGCTTGTCTCCCCTGGCTTCTAAAAACAGGTAGAGACATTCAGGAAGGTTAGGGGATCGGTCTGCAGCCAGTGTCCCTGGAATCCCCAGTTAGGGTGGGCTCCCTGCTTTTGATTGAGCATTCCCTCCCCTCCTCAAAGGAGCAAAGACCTTGTCCCAGCTTCTTAGCCAAGGCTTAGAAGATCCCTATCACCTTGTGACCATTCATTCATAATAACTCTTACTGCAGCGCTCTGGGTTCAGTATATATAGCTGCCTCTCAAAACAGCAGTGTCTGCTCCTGTGATTCAAGAACCTGTAAATAGAGGCTCAGAGAGTTGATGTGGCTCATCCCCTTTCTTTGAGCCAGAGCGGGAATTCACATCTGAAGTTCCTTTTGCTGGTGTAAAAGTATTTTTTTATTTACACTCTCTAATGCCAAAGGTGGAAGCCAGCTCTTCCCCAAGGTGTGGGGTCTTGTGGAATGGAGGTGGGGGCTTCTGGGGTACTAGAAGAATAATAATATTTGTGGAGATGCAGGTGAGATCTGTGCCTTTAAGCCATTAACCCAGGTGAGATAGGTTGGTGACCAGAACAGGATTGGGCTGGTGCTGCCCCTGGCAGAGAGAAAAACTGTAACCTTGGGCTACAGGAAAGGAGAAGGTCTCATACTTCAACCCTGAGTCATTCCACCCTAGGCAACCTGGGGTGCAAAGGGCAAGGTGCCAGGCTGCAGGCGCAGTGACCTGGAACTCTCCACACCCTCTTCCAGAGCTAGGGGCTGGCCCTAGCCCATCCTAGGGGATCCTTGCAGGGCTTCGGTGCCCACGAGCCTGTTTGCCTTTCTGGAGAGTGGGTTTCTGAGGAGAAGGTTGCAAGGGGAAGCTGGGGTGGCCCTTCTCTGCAGCCTGGGATCTGGCTGAGAGGCTTCTCCATGCCAGAGGTTTGGTCTAGGGCTATCTGGTTTCTGTGACCAGGGACACCATGGTCTTCCCTGCAGCCAGCCAGGTGAGAATTGCCGCCTTGAGGTGCACTTCGTTCCCCTGAGTTCCAGTCTTGCTCTGGGTCAGGGCTCTTAGGGCAGAGCAAGGAGACAGACAGGGCTGCTGACACCATTGAGACAGGACAGAATCCTCTGTGGATCCTGAGAGGACACAGTGGCAGGAGGTGCTGGATTTTCTTGAGCCTTGCAGCCCTCTCACAAAGAGGGAAAGGTGTGACAGTGACATGCTTCGCATCCTATGAGGTGGAACCCGCAGTACCTCATTCCCTGCCGTCGTGCATCCAGGAGTGCATTTTAAGCTACACTTCGCAGACGTGGAGACAAGAGCTCAGCAGCCTCCCTGCAGGCACTCAGTCCACTCTGGCTTCTGTTAGTCTGCTTTTGAGCCCCCTGTAAGGGGACAGGTGACTGCCCTACCCTGCTCCAGCCTCTGATTAGCAAGAGGTCTCTGTGGGTGTGGTGGGATGGGGTGGGAAATTCTGCTGGTGGGATGCCTGGTATAGGTGCTCCCATCCTCCCAGCGACAGTCTGGAGGGGTTTTGGGGGACCTCTGGATTGGGGGTTGTTGGACCTGTGCCTCCAGCCTGGTTCTATTCTCCGCCCCTCTTTCCCACAGGGGTTGGTTCCAGGGTAGGGGCTTTGCCATCTGCTAGAGTAGAGGTGTCTGTCTCTTTTCCCTTGTCTCTTCTGCGTCAGTCAGGAGTCAGCCTTGGAGGTCCCCAGCCTCAGGACAGTGTGTATTCCTGTGTGTACGTGTGTGTGAAAGTGGGTCATGGTCTGGATTCTGGAAAATGTTTTTCCTGGCAGGCCCCTGTGGGGGTGGGGGAGGCCAGGGCCCAGGAGGGGCATGTGCTGCTGAGCAGGCAGAGGCCAGCAGACTGAGTGGTGACGGTGCTGGGGCATTCTGCCAATGCCTCCCAGTTATAGGGGGGGAGATAGTAGGGTTGTCCTTTTGGGGGCCTCTGGGGACAGAGACCACCCAGTTTTAGTTTTCCTGAAGGGTTGAAATTGTTGGAGTTTGCACCTTGAAGAGGCTGGAAGAGGGGTGCGGGAGGGGCTCTGAGATAATCTTGGGGTGGGGTGGGGTGAGTTCAGGCCCCTTACTTCCAGATTGCAAGTGGAATTGTAATTCAGATTACCCTCTGAATTATCTCTGGGTAAAGTGGGCCATTGTGGAGACATTGGATCCCAGCTTCTCCTATCCCCTCCTCCAAATGTCTTCGAAGAAACTTTTGAAAAGCTTGCCTTGGGGGGATCCCTTGACAGATGGCCAAGGACTAGCCCTGCGGCTGGTCATGGGCACCTTCTCTGTCCTCTGTCCCCTCCCTGGCATCTGGCCTCCTCCTTTGGGGGTCAAGAGTATCTTCTTTGGCTGCTAGGAATTGGAGCAGGGACAAGCCAGCAAGGCCACCCAGATACCTTGGATTCTGGGGTCTTAATAGCTGGATTCTTGGTTGGCACTAATCCTGGGTCTTCCTCCTTGGCTGCTAGGGTAAAGGTACATCTCGTTTTCGTGGGTTTGCTAGAATATTGCCACTTCTCAGGGATGGGGTCACGTCCCCTCCATCAGCCACCACCTGAGTCGGACCTGGTGGCTCAGTTCCAGGCTGCGGGGCTTTGCTGGAGTCTTAACCTGTGCGTCATTTGCACACATGCGTAAGAGCTGGAACTGTGTTTGGGAGGTTTGCACGCGCACACACGCTTCCCCTTGCTGGGCCCAGCACCTAACACTAAGTCCTGAGAACCCAGTGCTGCGAGGAGAGCTTTGCTGGTGATTCTTACTAATCCTTAGCAGTACTAGGGTGGAGAGAGAGAGAGAGAATCAATTTTCTTTAGTTTTTCATGTGGCTTTTGTTGCTCTGAGACTTCATTATGGACATGGTGCTGGGGTTTGAACTTGGGTGCTTGCGCATGCTGGGCAAGCCACTGCTCCAGCCCATGGATAGGTATTTTTATAATCATTTAACAAACATAGAAATGGATTCTGAGGGCAGGGTGCTGCCCAAGGTCACATAGCTTGCAGGTGGAGCTTTGCTGTCCACCTTGGGGACTCTATCTCCAAGACTTTGGAAGCACAGCTCTCCAGGGCCTCAGTGGGAGACCAGCTGCTGGGTTTGCTTCTGAACCCCTTATCGCGATGCGGTGGGAGAGGAATGTGGGAGGGTAGACAGGGTATGGGTGTGCTCCTGAGAGCCTGGGAAAGTGGGGTACACCAGAGCTGGAGCATCACAGAGAGGGTGTCTGGGTGGGGGTGCTTGTGTGCATGGGAGCTGGGAGAACCAGGGTTCCCTGCCTATAACCTGGGGCTGGTGTGTGGGGGGTAGGTCCTTCTCCAGGCCTTGTGAGGCTGCAGGAGCTGCCCCTTCCAGTTCGGAGCTGCTGCTTAGCAACCTGAGTGCCGCTTTGCATAAGCAATGAGGAGACTCCAGCTCTGGGGCAGGAGGAGTGGTCTGGGGAGGTGGAACTGACCTTCTGGGTGCTTCTAGAGGCTGCTGCCACCACCGAAACTGGACTCTTTCCCACTTACTCTCAGGCTTGTCCTCCTCCCACTCCTGACAGCTTGAATGGCTGCCTGGTCGGGGTAGGATGGGGACCGGAGTGTCTTCAGCCACCAGAACCTGTGACCCGAGATGCCCCCAGCTCACCAGTGGTGATTCCGTGTTCTTCACAGTTGTGGACCTAGGACATTCCCTGGGATGGAGAGTCCCTAAGCATCCCCACCTCCCTGCTGGAAATCCTGGTATCTGATGGGTGTCTTTCCTCTGTCTCCACCCCCAGTTCTGGCATAAAGCATGCTTCCATTGTGAGACCTGCAAGATGACACTGAACATGAAGAACTACAAGGGCTATGAGAAGAAGCCCTACTGCAACGCGTGAGTCCTCAAGGGGTGGACTGGGTGGGCCCTTCATTCCCTCCTGAGTTCTTCCTTCCCTTCTGACAACCACAGGGTGACCTTGCCAGCCCTTTCATACCTGTCTTGCTTGATACATTAGATTCATATTGTGTCCTCAGAACCGATGGTGAGGCCAGAGTTCTTATTATATTTTGATATTTTGATTTTTATTTTTTGGTGGTACTGGGGATTTTTGTGTGTGTGCCAGGGATTGAACCCGGAAGCACTTAACCACTGAGCCACATCCCCAGCCCTTATTTTCATTTTGAGACCACGTCTTGCTAAGTTGCTTAGAGTCTTCGCTAAAGTTGCTGAAGCTGGCCTTGAACTTGTAATCCTCCTGCCTCAGCCTAGGATTACAGGTGTGCACCATTGTGCCTGGCTACAAAGGTTTTTATTATCCCCATTTTTTATATGGAAAACAGGCTTGAAGAAGGGAAGGAACTTTCTCGAGATTGCCTAGCTAGTTAGAGGTTAGTTCCAGCCCAGTCTCTGGGCAGTGAAACAAGCATGTTCCTCCCGTTGCACCTGGCTGCAAGACAGAGATCCAGGTGGGTATGGTGGCATGCGCCTGTAGCTCTAGTCACTTGGAAGGATAAGGTGGGAGGATTACTTGAACCCAGGAGTTCAAGGCCTGCCTGGGCAACATAGCAAGACCTCATCTCTTCATTAATAAATAAATAAATACTTTCTTTTTTTTTTTTTAGTAGAGGGATCCAGTGTGGTTTTAGGAATAAGTGACCTGCCCTGTGTCTGCGCAGCAATTGACAGGCTCCTTCTGTCACCTGAGAGCACTTTCTAGGCTCCTTCCTTTAGTGTCCCTTCTAGACTCTATTGACCCTGACTCCAGCCCTTCCAGGGTGTGTTTCTTGAGAAGTGGGGTCAGCAAGAAGGGTGTGGTCTGGCCTGGACAGATCTCTTCCCAGCCTATCTAGTAGGCCATGGACACTGTTTTTCTGAGTGTAATTAATTTGCCTGCTGGAGGCAGGGGTGGGGGTTGAGAGGCAGTTGTCTCCCACCCCAGTGAGATACTCCTGGTCCCCTCTCACGCAGTTGTGGAGAATGCTCCAACCCTCCATTGTCAAGGTGACCTCACAAGTAGCAAGTGTATACTCAGTGTCAGGTCCATATCACATGGGAGCTTCAGAGGGTCAAGTTGCTTGTGAGTGGGATCAGTCTTCTATAAATTTAGGATCTGGGGGATTGAACCAAGGAGTGCTTAACCACTGAGCCACATCCCCAGCCCTTTTTACCTATTTCATTTTGAGTCAAGATCTTGCTAAGTTACTCAGGGCCTCCCTAAGTTGCTGAGGCTGGCTTTCAACTTGTGATCCTCCTGCCTCAGCCTCCTGTGTTGCAGGAATTACAGGCATGTGGCACTGTGCCTGGCCAATTTTGGTCTTTTTTTAAAATTTTAAGCAGGAAAAAGAAAACACATAATTCATTATGTGCCTGAGGCGTGGGAGTTTTAGACTTCTGGTTTTAAATTCTCATCCCGCAGCTGAAGTTCACCCAGGAAGGGAAACCTGGTGGAAGCAGGCATTGCATCCCCAGCCCCCTCCTAAGAGCACTGTCTATCTCTCTGGGGTTTTGAACATTCATCAAATGTTTATTTCATGCCTGCTGATATGTCAGCCTATGCCAGGTGCTGGGAAAACCAAATTCTAAAAAAATATCAAGCCCAAGAAGCAAGTGATTGACAGCCCTTCTGAAGGATGGGGGCCCATGGTCAGGTTTCCTGGTACAGTGGAAAGGTCACAGCTCCATGTTGGCTTGTCCTCCGCCTGCCCCTCTCTTCTAACTTCCACAGCTCCTTTAACCCCCACCAACCCCTCCCAGCCCCTAGGGAAATGGGACATTCTTCAAATTCTTAAGGGCTCACACAAGCTGTTTCTCTGCCACTTCCTCCCTCCTTTGGGGAGTGGGGTGGGGTTCAGAAAAGTCAGGGCACTTAACTCCTTGGCTGCTGGACCACTTCAGGCTGGACTTCAGCCTCCTTTGTGGGGCAGCTCCTGGGCCTCCACTCTTGGAGCAGAAGTTCAGCTGAGCCTGCAAGCCCCGTGGGTGGCAGGTGCACGTTGATTCTTTACATCTCTCCTAGACCCCAGCAGCCTAAAAGTCAGCGAGTTTCTGTCTTTGGCTGGATGCCAGTAGAGAGAGGGGTTGTCCCCTTCCCTCCTCTCTGTAACCTTTAGAGCCTTCGCTTTCTCCATGTCCAGTTAGCCTTTGACCTCTGGGCCAGTTGGGTTGTGGCGGGGTGGACGCTGGTTGAGGGGGAAGGCCTGGCAGACCTGTAAGGCATCTGTGCTTGCTCCAGCTGTGGTAGCAGCTTGACCAAAGCCCACAGCCCCCCTGGTCCCTCAGCCTCAGCAGCCTGTAGGCCAGATGTGGGGAGTCCAACAGGGAGGAGCACCTCTGAACCCCTGTGAACCTGGGTTTCTCCACAGTTACAAATTTTTACCCAGGGATGCTGGGCCCTACAGCAAGGAGTCCCCGCTGTGTGCCAGGCGGTGTGCCAAGTGTCTGCTGCTTGCCTTTGGCCCCATCCTTCACTGACATTCGGATTCCTGAATCCTGGGGTTTGGGGAGTGAGGGCGGGGAGCTTTCCCCTTTCCTATGCTGGTGGAGCTCTGGAGCTCTGTGGACCACACATAGTCCCCCACCCCCTCCTGGGCTAAGCCCTAAGTGGGACCCAAAGGGGCAGGTGGTACCTCTTGGCATGTGGCCAGGGAGCTGGACCCACCCAGTGGATGTGCAGGGGGCCCCAGTATTCGGCCTGTCCCTGGCCAGCACCTGCATACCAGGGCACTGAGGTATCAAAAGAGAAGAAAGCCATTTGTCCATCCTTCCGTGGGGTTTCTCAAGACCAAGACTGAAGTTCTGGAAAGTAACTATACGTAGTGAAAAGGCCGCTTCTTTTTCTCTCCTTACGTCAGGCTGGTTTGGGGGAGAGGCAAGGGCATGAACTCAGGCCAGAGCTCTGAGCCAGTCCCCTGGCACAGTGGCCCCCATGTGCATGCAGTTACCCACGTGCCCTGTGTACTGGGGGCTCCCCCAGGCATGCACACGGGGTGCTGGCTGAGTGGGCTGCATCTCCTGCTTCTCACATTTGGGCCACGGCCACACTGACCTTGCCGTGGCAAGGTCGAGGCCACATTCCTGCTTTTCAGGGTAGCCCAGGAAAGGAACCACTAATTGATTTCTTTCTTAAATCTTCTAGGTGGGTGGGTGGGGAAGCCTGCTCTCTTCGTTGGGGAAATATTTATGCTCGTGATTATTTGTTTTGCAAACTGGATTTTCCAACACCCTGGCTCTATACAAACCTGCTTCTTTGTCTCCATGCAAATGGTCTTGGAACCAGGCTGGGGGTGGGGATGCAGAAACTGCTTGTTCCCTATTCGTCAGGGGACCTGCAGAGCAGAAGCTTGGTTTAAAACTGGTTAACCAGCTTTTGGGGTTATCAAGTAAGGGCTGTGCATGGCCCGGGGAGGGAAAGGAGGGGCTCGGTTCTCCCCACTGTCTGCAGACACCTGGGGTTCATCCTTCAGTTTGCCTCATCTGTGGGGTGAGGGGGTGAGGAGCTGAGGAGGGTAGAGGTGTCCCTGATTCTCTGGAACCCAGGCTTGTGCAGGTGTGGGGCAAGGTCAGTGTCGCTGGATTCTAGCAAACTGTCTTTAATCCTAGCAGCTTTTCAGGGGTGGGATAGTGGTGAGCAAATCTAGGCCTAGAGCCTGAGGCTTTCCTGCCTCCCCAGAATTTTCTGGCTTGCTGGGAAAATTGGGTCAGGTGTCCTAGGAAGCCAAGGGAAGCACTGGAGTGGGAGGGGCGTGTGTGGTTATCTTGGGGTGCAGGAGGCAAGCTCAAATGGGCGACCAAAGCGGCCAGACAGCCTTCAGACAGCTTCATGACCTCACTCACTCCCAAATCCCTACACTCACAGGTGAGACCTCAAGGAGGCGTGGAGGTCACTTTGGCTCCCAACACCCTCCCCCCCCCTTTTTTTTTTTTAAAGAGAGAGGGACAGTAAGAGAGAAAAGCAATTTTATTTTAGTTTTTCATGTGGCTTTCATTGCTCTGACACTTGGTTGTGTACATGGTGCTGGGGTTTGAACTCGTGTCCTCGCATGTGCCAGGCAAACGCTGTAACCACTGCAGCCCAGTTTTTACAGGTGGGGAAACTGAGCCCCGCATTTCTGTGCCTTTCTCAGCTTGGCAGAATCATTTCTTTTTAAGTGTGGCCAACAGTGGCAAGTGCAGGCCTTGTTTTCTCTTCTTTATCCTTTTGCCTGCAATCCCTGAGGGCTGGTAAGTTCTTCTGCTAGTCTGCCCTTGATCTTTTTGACTGCTCATTTTTTTCCCACTGGTCAAACAATGCCTACTTGTTGCTTCCTATCCCCACCTCTTCAGCCACTTAGACTTGGGGGACTGGGGAGAAACTGGGTTAGGGAGGGCCCTCCCTGACTGCCTGTGGGCAGTGTTCCCAGCAGGGGTTTTTGGATCAGCAGTTGTAACCAAAGGGAGGACGTCAGGTTTTTTTTTTTCTTCTCCCCCTTTTGGTAAAACCAAAAGCTTCTTGTTGCTTTTGTTGATGTATCTTTGTTCCTCTTTGAACACAAAGCTGTGGATTTGGGGGGGTCCAAGCCTGGAAGGGAGGTTCCATGTAGAAAGGAAGAGCGGGATCTCTGAACTGTCCTTGTTTTGCCTCTGGAGTGTAGCTCATGGCAGGCTGGGGAGTGAGGCTGCTGCCCTGCAGGCTGTCCCTGTCACCTGGAAGCCTGTAAATCTTGCAGCTTCTTAGCATCCTCCCTGCCCTCACTTCCTTAGGCACAGGAAGATGACTCAGGCCCTGGGGGGTAACCCCTCTTCTGGGACAGAGGTTGCTTCACACCTGCCCTTAGCTGGCTGGACAACTGTGGAGCGGGGAGAATGAGTTGGATAGATCTTCCGTTGACCATGGGTCTTTATTTCTCCATCTGTAAATTGGACACAGTGACAACTGCCTTTTTGAGCTGAGTTTTACAATGAGTTTCATGAGAGAATGCACAGACACAGAATATGGAGAAGCTGCTTCGTGTGCCTGTGGATTCTTTGACGGCCAGGCTGCTGCCCATGACTGCCTGCCACCTACCCGCTTTCTTCCGGGCCAGTAGAGGCTTTTCCTGGTTTTGCCCTCATGGATGCCAGGTCCCTTTTTCCCATGTTCCCCAGGCTTCCTGTCCTAGCAGGCCGCCTTCTCTCAAGCTGCTGATAGCAAGAGGAGTGTGGAGAAGCATCAGCAGAGGACTCCCGACTGGGAGTGATTAAGGAGGGGCCCCAAGTGGACCTGGAGGCTTTATGTCTGTGATCCCAGTGACTCAGGAGGCCAAAGCAGGAGGATCTCAAATTTGAGGCCAGCTTCAAAAAATAAAAAAGGAGGGCTAGAGCCCTAGCTCAGAGGTAGCTGCTTGCCCAGTGTGCGAGGACTCAGGTTCAGATTCTAATACCACATGTATAAGTGTTGGAAGAACTAAGACCAGATTAAAACAATAATAAAATTAATTCTCTCTTCCTCTCACTTCTCTTTAAAAAAAAAAAAAAAAAGAGGGGGGCAGGGGATAGCTTAGTGTTAGAGTACCCCTGGATTCAATCCCCAGTACCAAAAAAGAAAAAAGAAGGGGCCTATACAGGCTGACTCCGAAAGGGACAGAGCAGCTGTGCTCTGGACTCAGCTGTGTGCCAGGGCCACCTCACCCCGCCCCTCATTTCCTCGCCATGACCCAATCTGTGGTGGGGCTGGGTTCCAGCTGGGACGAGTGTCCCTGGCTGTCTTAAAACCTGCATTGGCACATGCACCTGTGTTAGTACACATGCGCGTGCGCACACACACATACACACGCACACACCCCTCCCTTCTGAGTAGGATCTGAGGGTAATGGGTGGTGGGAGCTTCTACCTGAGGACTGGGTGTGGTAGCATCCCCAGCAACTCTTCGTGGAAAGAGGGCAAATCAGTGGAGTCCTATTCAAACCAATCTTTTTTTTGGGGGGGCACAGCACTGGCGTTCCTAAACCCTCCGTTCTAGAAACGAACCAGGGGTACCCGCTTTCCTCACCTTAATTGTCTACGAGGATCCCTGTGCATACGGACTCCCAGATTTGCCCTCATGGGATTCTCCTTGGTGGAGGACACCCGTGTAGTCTGTCTCTTCCCTGCCCCCATGCGCTGTAGACCTCTCTCCCCTCCTGCCTGGAGCTGAGGATGAGGTTGCCATGGGAACCTGAAGCGCAGTGAGCAGGGGAAGGGAAAGGCAGGGTCTCATCAGGGCTGGGAGCTTTGGAGAGGAGCAGGGTGACCCAGCCTAAGTGTGTGTGTGGTGACATAGTCCTTTCCGGGTCCCTGTACCTTCCTCTTGCCTGGGGTTTTGCTCATGGGGCAGGGGCAGGAAGTTGGAGGTTCTGGAGCTCCTCTTTAATCCAGTCAATCTGACACAGGATTAAATAAAATCCACCCCCATTGCTGCCAAATGAAGTCAACACCCAGGCGGACGGACGCTCCTCCCCTGGCCTTTTGGGTGGGATTAGTATTCCGCTCACTCTGAGGGGCGGAGTCCAGTACCCACCGACCCTTCTGAGGCCCTTGCTGTGTGTGGAAGGGGCTCCTGAGACCTGGTCGGGGAGGAGGGATGCAGTGTGGGTGCCTGCATAGGGCTGTCACACAGCTGCCAGTGTGGACCGGTGTCCTTGGTGTCCAGGAGCTGCCATTGCTGCAGAGGGCACATCTGTATGTCCATCAGAGGGCACATCTGTATGTCCATCGCGTGGGTGGTGGACACTGTAGAAGTGCAGAATTGGGGAGCGGATGGGACATGTCAGGCATGTATCTAGCTGTCCTTGTGCCACTGGAGCTGACTCTGCTTTAACCCTATATGTTCAGGCAAATGGGAAACCCTGGGGTCTGCAGACTGGCTCCCCACAGACATGAATGGCCAACCCCTGCCCCCAGGCCCCAGCCTGCCTCCATCCAGCATCCCACTAATGTTTCTGATTCTCAGAATTGACCTGCACATTCTGGGACAGAGCTGCCTGCTGGTGGCCCCCTCTATACCCCCTGACTCTTGTCTACTCAGACAGGTGTTGTCCTCACAACCCCCACCCCATGAGACCTTCAGAATGGCCCCATTTTGAGGGGAGAGTCATCTCTGAGGCCCTCCCTCCCTTCAGTTCTGCTGGAGCTATGACTCTCATCCCTCTGTTCCTTTCCCTCCAGGCGCCAGGAGTAGCCTCCCACTTGATCCTCCCTGCCTTGGAACCGCTCTGGAATTTTGAAAGGGCTCCTGAGCTGTGGGTGGCCTGGCTGCATGGAGCTGGGCCAAGCTGGGGGTTGGACCTGCCTTAGACCTGTGTTCACCCACAGGCCATTTTTGTTGCCAGCTGCAGGCACCTGTGTTTGCTTTTCTCCTCCTTCCCTCCCTCTGCTGGGGAGCTGTGAGCTGGGTGGACCTGGGCAGCCAGGACCCTGATAGGGCATAGCTAGGATCACCTAGCCATGGGACAATGAGACTAGCCCAGAGGGGAGGGGGATCACCTAGGCCTAGGACAATAAGACTAGCCCAAAGGAGAAAAGGACTTGTCAAGGTCACCCAGCACATCAGTGGCAGGACCAGAGCTGAGCACTGCGCCCTTTCTAGCCCTACCTTTCTTTGAGTTCTTTACCCCAAGCCCTGCCCTTCACAGCAGCGGCGGTTCAGAGGGAACTCATGCATTTACAGGTAGCACAGGGTGGTGTGAGTGGCTGGAGGATAAGCCAGGTTCCGTGAGAACACGGGCAGGTGGCAGCTCATGGCAGCCCTTGGGGCATGTCAGCTAGCCCAGGAGGGATGTGCCTGGGAGGAGGTTCTCAGAGGACATTTCTCCCTCTCTCTCTCCCTCTCTGTTTTGGTCTGAGGATTGAACCGAGGTGCACTTAACCTCTGAGCCATATCCCTAGACTTTTTTATTTTTTTTATTTTGAAACGGGGTCTTACTAAGATGTTGAGGGTCTTACTACGTTGCTGGGGCCAACCTCGAACTTGCAATCCTCCTGCCTTGGCCTCCCAAGTTGCTGGGATTTCAGGCCTGCACCACTGAGCCTGGCTAGCCATCCTTTCTTACCTTGGGGCAGCCTTTGAGTCAGGAATCTGCAGTGGTCACAGCTCTGGTGAGTGAGTGTGGTCACCCAGAGCTAAAAATGGCCATACCTTATGTACCTACTTGAACAAACTACCCACTAGTCCCTCAAACAGTTGGAGCCCCCAGTAGTTTCACATTCCAGCACGCAGGCGCAACCCAGCATGACTCAGGGCTGCCTCTCCTGTTTGCTGGGGGACCTTGCCAGGAGAATGTAGGAGACATAACTTCTGGTCCTGACTCAGCTTCAGTACCTGGCATGATACTTGTTTATTCAACAAGTATTTATTGAGCTCTGACTACTGTTCCGGGAGCTTGAGAATAAATCAATGAACAAGAGAGTAAAAGTTCCCTCCCCTTGTGGATAAGTAGCAGAGAGAGAGAGAAAGACCATCCAGCCATGTGATTAATAAGTTTCCTATGGGAACCACTGCCAGCTTGCTGTTCTGTCCTCTAAGAAATGGGGGTGTTATCCAGGAGGTCCCTGAGGCTGAACGCTGGGCTGCCCTGCATCCTGCCATGCCAGCTCCAAACCCAGCTCTTTCTGGGGGTCAGCATTGCAGTCTGTTAGTGTCTGGAGATGGCACAAGAGAGTTCACCATGCTGGGGGCTCTGAAGAGCTTGAGTGTGAATCTGGATCCCCCCACTTCCTGTCTGTGCCTTTAACCTGCTTGGAGTGAACTCTCCTGTCTGTCCGAGGGGGACAATGACAGCACTTGCCACACAGGGTGGCTATGAGCATTGGATGAACAAAGGCAGGCATGTAAGCCCTTAGCACAGGGCAAACATCTGCTGTTTTGTTATTTGTTATCTGTCACCTGACGTCCTTTCTGGTCTGTAGCTGGTCTTCCCACCTCTCCTCTAAATAACTGGGGCTTAGCCCTTCAGACACCTCTGTGGAGATGTTCTTTCTTCCCAGTTCTGCCAGCCCAGGCTGAGTGACGAGTGCTTGCCCCCTCTGATGGCAGTGGGCACTGTTGTCTTGCTGCTGGGACTGGGTCAGGGGCTGCCCAAGAATAAGAGGGAGCCACCATTCTAGCAGAAGCCCAGAGGTTCCTGCTCCTTCCCTGGAGTGATGCCTACTCTGCTTTTCTCTGTCCTGCAGACACTACCCTAAGCAGTCCTTCACCATGGTGGCCGACACCCCGGAAAACCTCCGCCTCAAGCAACAGAGCGAGCTCCAGAGTCAGGTGAGGGGCTGGTCTGCCACTGGCAGGGAGGGGAGGGCTGGGCCATCGGAAGCCGGAAGCCGGTTTGGCAAGCATTCCTTCCCCATTGGTTGCTCAGCAAGGCCTAGGTGCTGAAATCCTAGCAACTCCCTGCTCCCATCCCCCCAGCTACTTCATACTTCCTGATTTTATCAGAGGAGTGGGGGAGAACACGCCTGCCTTCCCCCTGAAGTGGGTTGGAGTGTCTGTCCCACTCTGCTGTGGGGCCTCCCAAATGCCGCTCCCTCTAGGAAGCTGTTTCCCTCACCCTCCTCTCCATTCTTGCTCACCTAAGAGGAGGGGTTTGGGGGAGACCAGGGCACTGGCCTCTTCAGGCCCATGTCAGTCTGAGGTTACACATTCTGCCTTCTGTAGTCCCTAGCCCTTCTCCACCTCCTCAGAGGGCAGGTACAAGAGGCCTGTCCTTTGTCCCAGTAGGCCTGACTTTCCTGAGCCAAGGAGAACTGTCTTCAGGGGACACTGAGCTATAAGCAAGGGGGCTGGAGTCCTGAGACCCAAACAAGGACCCTACCTGGAACAAGCCTAGGTGGGGTGGGGCCAGGTTTCACTGAGGATTAAATGATTAAATAAGAGAATACAGGAGGGAGATGTAAGGGGATTTACCAAGTGGCTGGGTGCCAGGGAGGTTCCACCTGGGTCACAGAGGGAGATTGCTCCCAGTTCCTCAGGAGTGGGGTGGTACTGGGGTTGAACCCAAGGCCTTATGCATGCTAGGCAAGCACCTGACCACCCAGCTACTCATCTCTACTACCCTTTGTTTCTTTTCTTCTTTTTTTTTTTGAGAGAGAGAGAGAGCGAGAGACTCAATTTTATTTAGTTTTTCAGTGACTTTTGTTGCTCCGAGACTTCATTGTGTACGTGGTGCTCGGTTTCGAACTTGTGCCGTAACTGCTAAGCCACCGCTCCAGCCCTTTCCTTGCTATTTTTTAAAAAGGGTGGAAGCTGTTCTTCCCATTGTACAGCTGAGGAGCTGAGGCTTTGGGACATGCAGGGACTTGGTGAGATCATGCAGATTGTGGAGTCAGTACCGAGATTAGCACTTAAGTCTTGCTCCTTAACTGAGCACATTAGCGTATTAGCTCATTTAATGCTCACAGCAGCCCTGCGTGGTCGAGGGCCACCTCCCTGTGTGGAAGAGGAAGTAGAGGCTGTGGCTTTGAGAGCAGGTTGGTCTCACATTGAGACATCCTTCTTCCAGTTTCCCATCGCTCCCTGAGAACGGTCTCCTTCTTAATAGTGGTCCCTTATGCTGCTGCGGGCTTTTGTAGCTTACAGGTGGTTTTAGTTATCTCACTTCTCTAACTTGGACACCGTGGGTTGGGGAGAGGGGGGACTGTCACCTCCATCTCACGGACAGGGAACTGAGGGATTCCCCATTCCTTGGAAGGCCGCTGGGACCAGAGAGTCCTGGAGGGAGCCATGCAGGAAGCTGAGGCAGGTTCAGAGGTGAGGGAGGGAGCCACACACCTGCCTGCAGACCCCACTCTGAAGGGGAGATTCAAACCCTTCTGCCTTTGTCAGTCCACAGAAGCGAGGCTGCAACTCTTTCTGTCCCTAAGGTCAGGTCCTAGGAGGAGGTGTCTGCCTGGAAGGTGGGGAGCAGGGCAGGGCTTTCTGTTGGGGGGGCTGCTTCTCCTCCTCAGTGTGGCCAGCACCCTACGCAGGATCTGGAATCTCCTCCACTCCATGTATGCCCACTGCTCCCAGGGGCCTGATCCGCCTGGGTTCCATTGGAGAATGGCTGGCACTCTGCCTGAGCGTCTCCCCGAGGGCCAGGCTGCTCATTTTCGATCACCTGATGGAGGGGCATTTAGCCCCAGTGTACAGACAGGGACACTGAGCTGTGAAGAGGCCACATCATTTGCTCTGAGCCCAGGGACAGACACATTTTGAGCCCACGCTAATCAGGCCCCAGAATGCTTTGTTCTTGAAAGTTCTGTGGGAATGACCACTATGGCATCCAGCCCCATGTTGCCAGCTTGCAAGAGGCACCAGTCCCCAGCAAGTACAAGAGAGGTGATTGGAATGCAGATTCCTGGGCTCTACCCAAGGGGCTTTGGTTCATTTGGCCCCTGGTGGTCCCACAGAGCACTCCAGAGGCTTAGAGCTGGGCTGGTGGATGGTGGACAGAGGACGGAGGACAGTGGACAGTGTGGTGGAGGGAAACTGCAGAGCCACGTCCCCTTCTCTGTTTCTGCCCTAGGCTTGAGGCTGGGGAGTTGGGGCTTTGCAATGAGGGCTGGGGAGTCTTGGGTGTAGGTAGGCTGGTTGAAGGGGAAAGGGTCCTGTCCCCCTCCTACCACCCACAAGCTGTGTGGTCTAAAGCTTTCTTTTTCTCTTTCCCCAGTAAAATGGGGACAGAAACCCATTTTCCTAGAATCTGGGGGTGGGCCTGAAGTTCTGTGGCTTGGAAGGGCTGAGCCAGCCTGGTGTGTGTGTGTGTGTGTGTGTGTGTGTGTATGTGTGTGTGTGTGAGAGAGAGAGAGAGAGAGAGAGAGAGAGAGAGGTTCTGGTTCCTGTGGCCTCGGTGGGGGCAGGGCTGGCTAGAGCTGCTTGTGGCTGGCAGGAAGGGAAGTGGGAGCCTCCTCCGGCTGCTCTGCCCCACCCCACCAGGGTGTCGGCCAGTTCTCTCCAGGGTCCCTTCCTGGGCATGCCTTCATGTGTCTCAACCCTTCTGTCTCTGGGAAGCTGGCCATGCTATTTCAGCTTCTGTTTTTCTGTCTCTACATTTGTTCTCAAAGTGGCACTTTGGATGTCTGGGACACCTCTAGCCTTTCCTGCGGGGGAGGTAACCACAGAGCTGTCCAGAAATGAGACCCTCTGAGTGGTCCTGTGGAGCTGGCAGTGGGCCCCAACCCAGTTTCCTCCTCCACAGTGCCCCCCACCCTCAGGCTGGGCTGGAGGAGCCCCCTTGGTCAAGGCCAGGCAGAAGGGTGAGGAGAGTGCTTCTTCATTTCCCCCCATCATTGTCACCTTCTTGGAGCTGCAGGAAATGACTCCAAGGGGAGGGGAAAGTGCAGGGAGAGCCCCCTCCTGTGCCCCAGGGCAGGGTTCCCACTCTGTGCATCCTGTGACCAGCCAGTGCAACAGGCCGTGCACCTGGGACAGTGTCACCCTTACCTGAAGGCCCTGCCCTGAGGTTGAATCCTAGGTCAGCCTCTGCTCACTGCTCTTGTGACCCTGCACAAATTAGTAAGCACTCTGTGCCACAGTGCCTTCCTGGGTAAAGTGGGAATTACCTCTCTCCAAAGGTGCCTGAGCATATTAGCATGCGTTAGGCATTGAATCAGTCCCTTTACCCTGTGGAAGGGAGAGGAAATGGATGCGCTGATCCTCGACTACAGCCCAGGTCTTTCTCATTTGTGCTCCTCCCCATCTGTGCGTATCTCATTTATTCTGTTTATTTTTTATTCATTTCTTGTGCTTGTCTAATTTATTTATTTATTTATTTTTTAAATTTTAATAAAGAGAGAGGGACAGTGAGAGAGACAGAGAAAGAGAGAAACAACTTTATTTAGTTTTTCACATGGTCTTCATTGCTCCAACACTTAGTTGTGTTTGCGGGGCTGGGGTTTGAACCCGGGCACTCGTGCTTGCCAGGCGAGCGCCGAAACCACTGAGCCACCTCTCCAGCCCCGTGCTTGTCTAATTTAAAAACCTATTTTATTTTTTAAGAGGATAGTCACTGCATGTAAGTAGGCACATAAGTAGTGCAAATGGTGAATTGTGTATTTTGCTCAATACTTTTTTTTTTTTGGTACTTTTGAATGAACCCAGAGGTGCTTAACCACTGAGTCACATCCTCAGCATTTTTTATATTTTATTTGGAGACAGGGCCTCCCTACGTTGCTTAGGACCTTGCTAAATTGCTGTGGCTGGCTTTGAATTTGAGATCCTCCTGCCTCTCCGAGTCTGGGATTACAGATAAGCACCACCATGCGTAGCTTTAATACTTTTTTTCTTTTTTTTAAGAGGGACAGTGAGAGAGAGAGAATCAATTTTATTTAGTTTTTCATGTGACTTTTGTTGCTTCAACACTTTGTTGTGTACGTGGTGCTGGGGTTTGAACCGGCATCCTGATGCATGCCAAGCAAGCGCCCTAACTGCTGAGCCACCGCTCCAGCCCTCAATCCTTTCTTTTAAGTCATGATCTTTCTTTTTATTTTCGATCACCAAAGCAGTTTTTTTCCCCACAAATTATATTGCCTTGTTTGTTTAGAGATGAAGTGTCTGTATTCAATTCATTCATAATTCATCCGCCAAACACTGATTTGTACCTACTGTTTGCTGGGATAAGCAATGAATAAGGTTAATCCAAGGAGGATGATAATCAAGAACCTGCGTCAGAAAGGTAGAGATTCATAGGCCTTGGTGTGTACACATCACGGGACTTTCCAGGTTGGGAGGCCCAGTCATTAATCTGGGATGGAGTCATCCGTCCGAAGTGCTGAATTATACTCTGTCCCAATGACAGCTGGGTTGAATGACTTTGGGCAGGTCCCTTTCCTGTCTCCCAGGGACCTGATGAGCCATTCCAGATCAATGGCAAACCTCCTGCTTGGGCCAGGAGGGAGCCTGATAGGTGGGCACCTGGCCCCACCTTGACCTTGCCAGCACCAAAAAGCCCCTCGTAGAATCTGGCCTACAGCTCTTTGGGGCTTAGAGGTCGCAGACTTCAGAGTGGGAGGCTTTTAGAAATCAGCCAGCCAGCTCCCAGAGGGAAATAAGCTTGCCTTGGAACTCCAGCAAATTGCAGCGGAGCCTAGGCCACCCTTTCTGGCCCTGCTCCCCCCAGCTCCGCCCCCTCTGGCCTCCTGTGTTAGGAGTGAAATGAATTAGCTTACTCCAACAAGGAGGGGAGCAGTTCCTGAGCCTGGGAACCAGCTGATGTCACTGCAGTGTTGCCATGGTGATTATTCCCGTGGATTAAGGGCCTGACCCTTGCAAAGCCAGGAAACAGGGGAAGGACTAGCGTTGACAAAGCACTTTCACAGTCACCCGCTCTGCTGCATGCCACACTGCTCTTCTCCTTCAGAGCCGCTGTTGGCTCTGCTGACCCGGATGAGTGGTGCTGTTGTCGCCATCTCACAGATGTGGAAACTGAGGCTTGAGAGGTTAAGTCATTCTCCCAAGATCACTCAGGAAAGGGAAGACAGGCTGTCCATCTTTCTCAGTCTGGCTCTTTGTCTACATTTAGTGACAGAAAGAAGCCCCTACCCCATATTTTAACCCATCCCTGTGATGGCTCTTCTCTAGACAGGAAGGAACCAAGGTCAGAGGCCTTAGATTCAGGGTTTATGCATGTAGAGCTGCATTCTTCTGTCTTCAAGCACGTTACTTCCTTCCTTCCTGAAGGACCCCAGGTTTCCCCAGGGGAGCCAATGTTAGGCTGCATCTGCAGTTCTGGGTCCTTGGGGTGGGCTGGGCCCATAGCCACTGCACTAACTTCTGTTTCCTGGGAACCAAGTCACACCCTTAGGCGTTTTTGATCTGCATCAGAACAGAGGAGGAAGAACCCTGAAGGAAGGCCTCTGACTCCTAGGGGCACTTAAAGGGGGTGGCTGATCAGGCCAGGCTGCAGCCACTCTCTGCTGTGGTGTGACTCCAAGCCTGATTGCTGCTTGGGCTTGTCATCCTGGAAACTCCCGGAGTCCTAGGCTCCATGTCCTGAGCTGACCTGTCTCAGGCCAGTGCAGCCCCCATGGAGGGAATCCAGGCAGCTGGCGGGGTCTGGAAGGGTGGACAGGGATTCTCTGGAAGCTGAGCAGAACAGTCCTTGTCCCATGAATATTTCCCAGCCTCCTTTCTCTCTTCAAAACCCCCAGGGAGGACAGACTGTTCCTCATATTTCAGTGCCTTTAACCTCAGGGAAATGTTTCTTCCTTGCTTTTTCTTTTCTTTTTCTTTTGTTTTGTTTTGTTTTCATTATTGTTCTTGTTTTTTGATACAGGGTAACAATCCCGGCAGATCTTGATTTCCTGGGCTCAGGTGATCCTCCTGCCCCAGCCTCCTGCGTAGCTGGGACTAGAGTCACGCACCACCGTGCTTAGCTTGGAAGTCCTTTGTGGTGTCCCTTAGTGCTTGAGTTTTCCGTAGAAGGTTCAGAAGAGGAGGGCAGTGGAGGGGTAGTTGGGTTCTTCCCCAGAGCTTGGAACTCTGTTCTGAAATGCTGTCTGTCCCACACCAGTTTTTTTCCCTCCTGTGGCAGTGGCCTCAAGCCAGTATGGTAGATTCCAGGAAGCTGTAGGAGCTTGTCAAAGGCTCATTGATCAAGCTGGGCATGGTGGCGCACGCCTCTAATCCCAGTGGCTTGGGAGTCAAGGCCAGCCTCAGGAACTTAGTAGGAACCTGTCTCAAATAAAAAAATAGAAAGGGCTGGGGATGTGGCTCAGTGGTTGGGTGCCCTCGGTTCAGTCCCTGGTACAGGGGAAACAGTAAAAGGCTCACTGATGGAGCCTTCCCTCAGGCTGCTCCTTTCTGGGCACCAACTTTGTCCTTTGCCACTGCCTTCATTTAGCTGCTCACTTAAAAACTACCCCCGGGGGGCTGGAGTGGTGGCTCGGCGGTTAAGGCACTTGCCCAGCATGCGCAAGTACACGGGTTCAAACCTCAGCACCCACATACACAACTAAGTGTCAGAGCAATGAAAGCCATGTGAAAAACTCAATAAAAATTGATTCTCTCTCTCTCTCTGTCTCACTGTCCTTCTCTCTTAAAAAAAACAAAACAAAAAAACAAAACAACAACAACAAAAAAACTACCCCTGGCTCTATGTGGGTAGGGCCACATCCTGGCTAGGGTGAAGGGTGGGCAGTCCTAGGAACGCTGGCAAGAACCTTCTTCCTGCTGGGCATGGTGCCACACATCGGTCATCCTAGTGACTCAAGAGGCTGAGGCAGGAGAATTGCAAGTTCAAGGCCAGCCTCAGCAATTTAGCCAGGAACCAAACAGCTTAGTGATACCCTGTGTCAAAATAAAAATGATACTCAGTGGTAAAACATCTCGGGTTCAGTCTCCAGTACCAAAAAAAAGGAGAACCTTTAAGAACCTTTTTCTCTAGCTTCGGGTAGGAGGGGCTGGTAGTGAGGGTCTGGAGGCTGGCAGGTGAGGTCTTTCAGCCTGGTGGCTCTGGACCTTTGCTGCTAATTTATGTGACCTCAGCAGGAGATTGCCTTTTTTTTTAGTAACCAGGAATTAAACCCAGGGGCACTTAGCCACTGAGCCACATCCGCAGCCCTTTAGCCCTTTTTATTTTATTTTTTGTTTTGGAGACAGGGTCTTGCTAAGGTGCTAGGGTCTCCGAGTTGCCGAGGCTGGCGAGGACACTGGCTTTTGGTGCCTTGTTTTCCTATCTGTAAAATGGAGTTAAGAGCGTATATGGGGTAGGACTTAAATGAGAGTTTATGTAAGGCACTTGGCACCGTGCCTGTTTCTGAGAGTGTGCTGGAGAAATGTTAGTGGGTTGTTATCGTTTTCTGGCCAAGGCTTCTGCCCGACGCCAGGGATCTTTCTCCTGGCCCAGCTCCGTCTCCCGACTGGTGCTGTCTCACAGGGGCCTCTGGCCCTCTCTGCTGCCCGATCTGACCCTGGTCCCTCTTTCTCTCTCTGGAATCTCCAGGTGCGCTACAAGGAGGAGTTTGAGAAGAACAAGGGCAAAGGCTTCAGTGTGGTGGCAGACACACCTGAGCTCCAGAGAATCAAGAAGACGCAGGACCAGATCAGCAACGTGAGCTCCTGCCCCCAGCTGTGCTGCCCCTGCCCTCCCTGGGAGGCCTGGCTGGTGGCCGCTGGAGCAGAGGGCAGGGCAGGGTTGGGGTTCCTAGGTGCCTTTTCTCTGTGCCCCCAGATCCTCCCTTTGCCATACTCAGCCCACGTAGCGTTTCCTCCTTGAAGGGGCTGCCCTGTTGTGGGCATGTTGATGGGGAACTGTGTGCCAAGTCATCCCCCACAGTCTCTGAGCTGTTTTCTGGGTATGGTGGGTGTCAGGGTGCAGACCTGATGCTTTGTCTTAGCACAAGGGTCAGAACTGGGGTGGGGGGCAGGGAGGCCTGGTCTCCTCCCGTCTGCCTCTGGGTGCTGACATTGCAGTCATTTCCGCCCTCCCTCGCCTCCTCCCACCTCGGCTTGTTCTTCCTTCCTGTGTAAAAACCCCAGCCATCTTCGCCCACTGGCCCCGCACCCCAGGTCTGGGCCTTCCTGGGCTTGGGCTGGTCATTGGCGCCTGGCTGCAGCCAGGGTGGGTGTAGAGTGGAGGCGGTGGATCTACGGTCCCCACGTCATGTGCTGTCCTAGCACCTGGGCCAGAGAGCAAGCCTCAGTTTCCTCCCTGGCAGAGCCACAGATCAGCAGCCTGTGTGGGTGGCTCTGGCTTGTGGGGGCCTTCTTTTGGGCTTGTGGAGAGAAGGGTGCTGGTGTGAACCACAGCTATGGAACATGGTCCACAGGGTCCTGGGGCGCACAGAGCTGCAGGACACGTGCGGCCAGCCAGGCTCCACAGTCCCATGAGGCAATTGTCTTCTTTAACAGGCAGGGGCCCATGCGTTGCCTGTGTTACTCTGGGCGGAGGGACTAGGGAAGTTTCCCACCCAGCACCCAGCTTCTGGGTTCCACAGCCTTGGCAGGGCTGTCCTTCTCGAAGTTGGCTGGGCATTACTTAGAGTGGGCTGATGCAGTACGTCAAGTGGATTTCTCTCTCTCTCTCTTTTTTTTTTTTTGTTTGTTTCCAAAGAGAAAGGGATAGAGAATCAGTTTTATTCAGTTTTTCATCTGGTTTCCGTTTTTCCAACGCTTAGTTGTACAACTACCCAGGTCCTTATGCCAGGCAAGTGCTTTAACCGCTGAGCCACCGCTCCAGCCCCAGATCAAGTGATTTCAAAAGCACAGGGCAGCTAGCAGGGCCAGCCACGCCCAAGACTGTGGCTTTTGAACTTTGACTTCCACCTATGATAAGAAATGCGTTTTATATGGGGACCCACTAAACAGACATGCATTTGTTTAGAGGGCAAACATAATCAAAACCTCCATGGGAAGGGCTGGGGGTGTGGCTCTGAGGTGGAGCCCCTGCCTAGCATGCATGAGCCCCCAGCACTGCACCACAGAAAAAAAACACTTCCTAGCTCCTCATGCGGCTGAGGCAGAAGGGTCACGAGCTTGGAGCCGGCCTGAGCAACTTGGTGAGACCTTGTCTCAAAGTGAAAAAGGCTGGGTATGTGGCTCATTGATGGAGCACCGCGGGTTCAGTCCCCAGTACAGCAAAGGAAGAAAGGAAAAAAAAAGAAAAAAACCTTTCATGAATGAGACCTTCACTATTTGGAGGGTTCCTTCAGATATTTTCTGTTCCCTTATTTTGTAAAGATGCTGGGGTGGACTAAGTGGGCCTTGTAACGTTGTCGTTGACCTGCAGTCTGAAATTGGTGTCCTGGGGAAATGGAGCCTAGGCAGGGCGTGCCTTGGGACTTAGAGGGCTCTAATTCCTCTGTGCCACCCCACACCTCCCACAAAGCCCATCACAGTTCCTGTTTGATGAGGTCAGCTTTCCATTGCTGTGACAGAATACCTGAGAAAGTCAGCCTAAAGGAAAAAAGATTTATTTTGGCTTAAGGTTTTAGAAGTTTTTGTCCATAGATGCTTGAGAGAGAGAAGAGAGGGGGAGGGATGGAGGCAGGAAGGAAGGGGGAAAAGATACCCCCAAAGACTAGCTCCCTTCAGTCAGGTCCCACCTTGTACAGTTTCACCTCCCAGGAGTCAGCTAGGAATCCATCAGTGGACTGATGGCACTGATGAGGTCACAGCATTCACGATCCGGTCACTTCTCAGAGGCCTCGCTTCTTAACACTGCTGTAATGGGGACATGTGGAGCTTTGGGGGACATTCTAGATCCAAATCATTACATGCCCCTTTCTATGCCAGGGCGTGGCATCACGCTCTAGAACTTCCCTTCTGGCCCAGGTCCCCTAAAGGGTAGCAAGGGTCTGTGTGTTGGACCTCAGAGCTCCCAGTGCAGAGTGGGTTCAAGGTAGACTTGGGCTTGGCTAACGGGGAAAACCTGGAGTGGATCTCAGGGTGGGACTCTTGCAATTTTTCACTGTGAAGGCCCCTTGTGTTTTTTTGGTGGCTCTGGGATTTGAACCAGGGCCTCTTGCATTTTAGATGATCCCTCTGCTACTGAGCTGTGTCTCCAGTCCTACCTTTTAACTTTGATACTTGCGGCCCTGGTCTTTAGTGCCAACCCCGCAGCACATTTCATTCACTGCTTTACCCTGGGCATTTGGAGGAGGGGAGAACCAATCATTCCTATGACCCTTTCTGGAAGGCTTCCAGAATGTTCCACACCTAGCCTATTCCACTTGCTCCCCTGCCCCCATTACTGCAGGTGTTAATGTCTTGGTGTCCTAGTAACAAAAACTCAACTGTGGCCAAGACACCCACACTAGGAGATAACCATCTTATCAGCCATGACAGGGTGGCAATTAGCTGATTGTCCTCTGCTCTGGGGTGGGGGAGGTGACCTGACCTGGTGGCCCCTTTTGCAGCTTTAGCTGGGATCTGTGAAAGGTGACCACAAGGCTTTTAAGACTCTTGGCTTTAGTGAATGCAGTTAAAGGCTCTCTGTCAAATGTGGGTCTCCAACAACTCTATCAGAATCCCAGCAGCTGTAGGGTATTTAGGAAAACAGACTCTGGAGCAGGGCCCAGAAATCAGCATTTAAACAATTTCCTGAGTTATAGTGGTGCCCATTGAAGTTTTGTTTTATTTATTTATTTTATTTTTTAAATTTTTTTTAGAAAGAAGGACAGAGACAGAGAGAGAGAGAATCAATTTATTGAGTTTTTCATATGGCTTTCATTGCTTTGACACTTAGTTGTGTACGTGGGTGCTGGGGTTTGAACCCATGTACTTGCGCATGCTGAGCAAGTGCTGTAACCGCTCCAGCCCCCTTGTTTAATTTTTTGGTACTCAGCTTTACCACTGCCCTCTTTTTTTTTTAAGAGAGAGGGGCAGTGAGAGAGAGAGATAATTTTTATTTAGTTTTTCATGTGGTCTTCGTTGCTCTGAGACACGTTGAGTACGTGGGGCTGGGCTTTGAACTCGCGTACTTACGCATGCATGGCAGGCAAGCGCTGTAACTGCTGAGCCACTGCTCCAGCCCCATCTCTAGCCTTCTTTATTTTGTGTTTTGAGTCAGGGTCTCACTAACTTGCTGAGGCTGGTCTCAAGCTTGTGATCCTCCTGCTTCAGCCTCCTGAGTTACTGGGATAGCAGGTAGGGGCCACTGTGCCTGGCCCGCTGATGTTTTTGAGAGTCATCACTTAAGACTATAAAAAAGCTTCACCAACCTCTAAATCAGAGGGTACCAGAACTGACCATAGCCCAAAACCCCAAGGGAACTTTTAATCTACATCCAGAACCAATGCTAAGTTGTGCCAACCTCCAGAAGAATTTTAGGAAAGAGAGTGTTCTGAGCCACACCTTTTGTTTTGTTTTCAAAATAGTGTTCCTGTGTGCGGCCCAGATTAGCTCCAAATGACTTCTCTTGTTTTCTAAAGGTCAGGCCATCTTGCAAAGAGATGATTAGTCTTAGCAGAGGAATGTGCTACAGATGAGGGGTTTTCACCAGCATGAGTCTTTTTATTTTTATTTTTGCAGTGCTGGGAATGGAACCCAGGCCCCTTGCACGGAGCCGCACCCCAGCCCTAAGCTAGAGCACTGTAGAAACAAGCGTCTGGCCTTGGGGGGTTGTTGTTTTGGCGATGGGCACGGTGTCCTTAGAACCCCAAGGAGGCAGGGTGCTGAGGACAGAGAAACACAAGGGCTGGAATCCTTGCTTTTGTCATCCTGCCACCGGGCAGGTTGCTCTGCGCCTGAGTTTCCTCATCTGTAAATGTGGGAACAGCCTGTCCTGCCTTGAAAGGTGATGGTAAGGAGGAGGTCAAGCGTTTAGCCTATGACAGGCGCTGGTGACAGTGTTGTTCCTTTAAAGGCAGGTCTGTCTGCTTTTACACTGCAATTAAAGAAGGGACAGTGTGGCTGAAATGGACCATTGTCTAATGCTATGAAGGTATGGGAACTTTTTCTTTTTGGTAGTGCTAGGGATGGAACCAGGGCTGTGCGTGCTAGGCAAGAGCTCTACCACTGAGCATGACCTCAGCCCCGTATGGGACATTTCCAGGAGAGTTGCTGGTAGGTTATGCACCTGTGGTCTTTCTGTCGTCACTGAAGGAATCTAAAGTGTTTAGAGGGCTGGCTCTGTGCTGCACTTCCAGAGTCCCGACCTTTGGTCCTGAGTCCCATGGGGTTCACTGCACAGGAAACTTGAGTTACTAGAGTCCCTTTACGGAAGCTTCTGCTTTGTTTCACTTACGTGTTTACTAGTATGCTAATTCTCTGTACACACTTCTCTATCTTCCAACTTTCTCTTCTGTTTTTAAATATAACAGGAAAGTAACATACAGTTTTTTGTTTTGTTTTGTTTTGTTTAAAGAGAGAGACAGTAAGAGAGAGAAAATCAATTTTATTTAGTTTTTCTTGTGACTTCGTTGCTCCAAGACTTCATTGAGTACGTGGTGCTGGGGTTTGAACCCAGGTCCTCGCGCATGCCAGGAAAGCACCGTAACTGCTGAGCCACTGCACATGCCAGGCAAGTGCTCCAACTGCTGAGCCACCACTCCAGCCCCCGTTAAATTTAGCCCTTTGGATGATGTGTAGTGAGTGGTGTTTCACTGTGGTCTAAACTTGTAATTCTGATTCCAGATTTATATGTGCTTAAAAAAATAAAATATTGTGGGGCTGGAGACGTGACTTAGCAGTAGGTGACTTAGCAGTAGAGCGCTTGCTTGGCATGTGTGAGGACCCAGGTTCAAACCCCGGCACCACATACACAATTAAGTGGAGGAAAAACAAAAACCAGATGAAAAAATATTAATTCTCTTTTAAAAAATAATAATAAAATGTTGTGAGTCTCTAATAGGGCAGTGCTTGAGAATTAGGACTGTGGTGTTATGGCTGGATTCTGACTTAACCCACTGATGCCCCGCTTCTTCAGCCCTGGTGTCCCCCTCTGTAAAATGGGAGTGATAATGACCTGTTTTCCTTGAGCTGGCTGAGGAGGAGCAACTAAGGGCTCAGACCAGGACCTGGGCACTGTTATTTTTAAAGAGAGACCTCAGCAGTGAGCTGGTTATTCCATTCGGAGCCTGCTCCTCCCTCCTTCGCCTTGGTTTAGAATCATGTGGGGAGGAATGTGTGGGGGGTCACACTTTTGTGTTTTTTCCACCACAATCAGGAAGCAGGGGCTTTGGAAAACGGAACATCAGCTAGCAGGGCTTCGCAGGGGCCCCTAGTCATCCTGAAGCCCTGCCCAGCAGGGACCTGGTGGAGTGAGGAGGGTCCCCAGGCCCAGGGCTCAGCAGGCAGGGGTACTGGACCTCATATGGCCCAGTTGGAGCTGGTCGTTCCCGAGAGGCTCAGGACAGCGCTGTGCTGCAGAGCCTGGCTCTGTTGACCCTCTCTCAGGGCTCTAGGAGTATCTGCATTTTGCTGAGCTGGGAGCAGGGATCAGCTGCCCTTGGACTCTGGAAAGTGCGTCTGTGCCTTTTTGGAGGTACTGATGCTAACACCCACTCTGGGGAGCAATTGCAGACCATCAGGTGGGCCTGCAGAGTAAAGGACAGCTTCCTCCTCTGCTGGGGAGGGAGGTGGAGGAGCTCAGGGCCTCGCTTACTGCCCATTTATCCCCTCTGTGCTGCCCTCCTGATCTGCGTGCTTGGGGCCGTCGTAAGTTAGGGTGACTCTGACAAGCAGCCCTTTAGAGAATGGAAGGGGTACTCTTTTCTTTTCTCTCCTTCCTTCTTTCATCAGGGATGAACCCAGAGTGCTACATCTCCAGCCTTTTTTTTATCTTTTTAATTTTTTCCTTTCGGGGCTGGACCAGTGGCTCAGTGGTTGGAGCATTTTGCCTGGCATGTGTGAGGACTTAGGTTCAAACCTCAGCAACTAGTGTTGGAGAAACAAAAGCCAGATAAAAAATTAAATAAAAACCGTTCTTTTCCTCTCTCTTAAAAAATTCTTTTTTTCCTTTGGTTTGGTTTTGTTTGGTACCAGGAATTGAACCCAGGGGGACTGAACCACTGAGCCACATTCCCAGCCCTTCTTTATTTTGAGACAAGGTCTCGCTAAATTGCCCAAGCAGGGCTTCAACTTTCAAGTCACTGGGCCTGCAGGCATGTGCCACCATGCCCTGCTGAAAGGGATGATTCCCCCCCAATAGCTTGGTAACTTTACTTTTTTTTTCCACATTTTTTATTGGTGCATTAAAGTTGTACATAATGGTGGGACTTGTTGTCACATATTCCTACATGCACACAATAGAACAATAGAATTTGGCCAGTGTCCCAAGTGCTTCCTGCTTTCTCCTGGTCCTTTGAAAAAGATGATGGTAATATTAGTTTCTGGAAAGTAGACATGAACTAGGACTAGGGGCAGAGGGTGCGTGGTCACCGTGCTCCATGCCTGTCCTCAGGGAAGGGGCTGTCTGTCTGGGACTTTGTCCTGGTGTTTCCGTTCCTCCTGTCCTGGAGCAGAGGAAGCTCTGAGCCGCATTTTCCTCTTCTGTAAAGTGGGAACTAAAGTTTCTGTGTCCAGCTTATTTTTTAGGGTGATTATTGTTGGGATCAGAGTGGGGAATGATGTACAAAGAGCTTTTGTGACCTCAGCATAAAGTTTGCCAGATGCAAGGCTGTTGATATTGATAGGAGCAGGTGGTGCCCGCATTGGTGGCGCAGGGTGTTCAGGCCACCACTGCTCCAGCCATCTGGATCAGTGAGCCCTAATTTTTTTTTTTTTTTTTTTTTTTTTTTTTGGTGCCAGGTATAGAACCCAGGGGTGCTTTACCACTGAGCCACATCCCACCCCACCCCCCCCTTTTTTTTTTTAAAAGAGAGAAGGACAGTGAGAGAGAGGGAGACAGAATCAATTTTTATTGAGTTTTTCACATGACTTTCGTTGCTCTGAGACTTTGTTATGTACATGGTGCTGGGGTTTGAACCTGTGTACTTGCGCATGCCGGGCAAGCGCCGTAACTGCTGAGCCACTGCTCTAGCCCCTCAGCCCTTTTTATATTTTATTTTGAGACAGGGCCTCGCTAAGTTGCTGAGGCTGACTCTGACCTCGCAATCCTCCTGCTACAGCCTCCTGAGTCACTGGGCTTACAGGTGTGCGCCTCTGCGCCCAATTGTGGGCCATAATTTTATACACATTTGTTCATGGGTAATTTTATTTATTTATTTTAAGAAAGAGAGGGACAGTGAGAGGAAGAGAGAATTAATTTTATTTAGTTTTTCATGTGGCTTTTGTTGCTCTGACAACTTTGTTGTTTATGTGGTGCTTGGGTTTGAATCTGTGTCCTTGTGCATGCCAGGCAAGCGCTGTAACCGCTGAGCCACCGCTCCAGCCCCACCAGTAATGTTTTTTATTAAGTCATGAAATGGCCACTCATGGAAATATAAACACATCCACATTTGGTTTCAGAGCTGATCTGGGGCCTCAGGACCACCTGGGATCAGATGACCTCCTGGTCTGTGTTTCCAGATGAGGAAACTGAGGCCCAGAGGGGAAAGGGACTCCCAGGGTCACAGCAGTAAGCTAAGGGATGAGGTGTGAGCAGCGGGGGTGGGTGGGTGGGGGGGCAGCCCATGAAGGACCAAACTGTGGGATACTGTGAGAGGGCGGAGCCTGGCCTTGGCTCCTGAGCACTGGCTGCAGAGGGGCAGCTGTGGCAAGGAGTGTTACTCCCAGGGAGGACTGGCACCCCCAGGGTCCTGTGCAGGCCTCCGTCCCACTACCTCCTCACCTCCATCCCTGGTCACTAGTCCTTGGGGTCAGGCCTCTTTACGTTAACAGAAAGTAAAGAAGCCAACCTTTCCCACCCCCAGGACTGAAAGGCAAATGCCTTATGAGCCTGGGCGTGGGAAGGGTGTCCCTGCCGTCTCAGCCCACACAACCTCCAGTGGGCAGGAGTCACCAAGGCAGCGGGGCCTCGTGCCCACCTCACCCTTGGTGTCCTTCCGAGTAGGAGTTGAGGGCCTGCTGGGTTTTCAGCCCGTTGGCCATTTCCGCCCCCAGGACCAGGCTCGGCCTGTTTTGCCATTTGGGTGTGGGTCCCTACTTGGCCATGAAGGGAGGGGACAGGGAAAGGAGAGGCTGGATCTGACCCAGACCCCTAAATGAGCCGCTCTCTGCCTCCAGACCAGGCCCCTCCCACACTCCTTCCTGGCCTTCGCTGCTGCCCCGCCTGTCCGCCCCACACAGGCGACAGTAAATAACAGTTATTGAGCCAGTGGAAGTGACACAGGTGTTTCCAGTTGGCCACAGCTCCATGTCTGCCCGGCCAAGTGTTAACTCTCACCCTCGCACACAGCTAATGCCAAGGGCAAGAGAAACAGGCAGAGAAAGCACAGGGAGAGGGTGGCCAGGGGGCTGCCCTGGACTGGACAGCAGGGGCCTGGCCTGGCTGTGGCTTTCAGGGCCAGGGTCTTGGGTCCTTCCCTTCTACTACAGGAAGCAACAGGATTAGGAAAAGACGGGGCAGGGTCCTGGTGAGCAGGAAGTGAGAGGCAACCTCCAGTCAGGAATCCAGGCCTGCGGGGAATTCAGGGCCTCGGGCCACCTGCTGCCTGCAACAGGCTCCTGTTTCCCCAGGGGCCTTGGGGCCAGCTGTTCATTCTGTCACTGTCACTCCCTCTTCCTCCCCACCCAGTCACACAAAGCACCCCAAGCCTGGGTATGCTTCTCCCCACCAGCTTCCTCTGTGGAAGGGAGGAAAGAGGATCCTCTGGGGCCTGGGGGGCGGTGAGTGTCCCATGAGGGCCCAGGGGGAAGCTGGGCACTCCAGGTCCACCGCTTCCGCCCCTCGCGCTCTGTCGTCCGTGCATTCTGTCATGCATTCCCCGTCTGTGAAGTGATAGTTCCGTGATTGATAAAATGCACGTAATGGGGGAGGGTTGTATTAGAAATACCTACGCAGGGGGCTGGAGCAGCGGCTCACGGTTACGGCGCTTGCCCGGCATGTGCAAGTACCCGGGTTCGAACCCCAGTACCCACGTGCACAACTAAGTGTTAGAGAAACAAAGGTCGGATGGAAAGATAAATAAAATTGATTCTCTCTTTCTCTCTTAATCTTTCCCTCTCTTTTCCAAAAACAAGTGTGTAAATATATATATATATGTATGTTTTTATTTATATACATACATGTAAACAGCAGCTGTATGCGGTCGAAGTCTTTTGGCCAGCAGGGATCAACACACTCCTGTAAGGAGCTGGCCAGATAAAAAGGGCAGCCTGTGGCGTGAAACACCTAGCGCAGTCCCCGGCACACAGCAAGAGCTCAGTAAACATTGTTCCCACTGCTGCTGCTGACCAGTCCCGGCCACAGGCGCATACAGATGACAGTTCACATTCCTCTGCTGTCCTTTCATAGTCCCTCTGCAGCTGGCACCTCCCCATCCTCCAGCACCTGAGCTAGACGCCCATGTCCCATTTTGTAGGTGGGTCCAAAGCCACACAGCCAGTGCTCCATCTGCCTGAAGCCCTCAGGAGGTCTCCCGTCCTGGGATCTGTGTGGTGGTTGAGACGGGGTCTCCCTGTGTTATCCAGGCTGGCCTTAAACTCCTGGACTCAGGTGATCCTACCGCCTTAGTCTCCCGAATGACAGGGCTCCTGTGTGGCAACGGGAGGAGGCTGGCGGGTTTGCGGTGGGATCCCTCACCTCCCATCCTCTGCCCCTGCAGATAAAATACCATGAGGAGTTTGAGAAGAGCCGCATGGGCCCAGCCGGGGGCGAGGGCTTGGAGCCAGAGCGCCGAGACTCCCAGGACAGCAGCAGCTACCGGCGGCCTCAGGAGCAGCAGCAGCAGCCTCACCACATCCCGACCAGCGCCCCTGGTGGGTGTGAGTCTGTGGGGCACAGGACCAGGGCCAAGCCAGTGAGAGAGCGAGGAGGGGCTGAAGAACCCTGTGCACACATAGCCACAGGCCCCAGGTCCCAATCCCACCAGGGGCTGGGCGGGTCAGGTCTGGGCAGGGCCAGGAGATCAGCAGCCCCCACCCTCATGAGAGGGCACTCAGGCAGAAGCTTCCGGAGGAGGGAGTGAGCAGATTGGGGGAGCAGTGGAAAGTCATTGGGGGAGCAGTGGAAAGTCATGACACTGGCCTGGGGGGGCGTGGGAGGGCTGGGTCTAGCAGATCGCTCTCTGAGCCCTCTCTCCCGCCTTCCAGTTTACCAGCAGCCCCAGCAGCAGCAGGCCACCCCATCCTACGGTGGCTACAAGGAGCCCGCAGCCCCGGTCTCCATACAGCGGAGCGCCCCTGGTGGGGGTGGGGTGAGTATCCCTGACCAGACAGGACTGGGGCCCGTGGGAAGGCCTCCAGGTCACAGCCCATAGGACCTCCTGACCTCTGACCCTGCATGAGAGAAAGTGGGCTGGGGGCCTGGGGCCTGGACCTGGGTGTGTGCTAGCCAGGTCCCTCATTGTTCTGGCCACTTCGCTCCTCTGGCTTCCTGGGTACACACACAGCACCTTTCTGTTTGGAACCTTCTAGACCCGGGCCATGCTTTTTCATGGGGATGAGCCCTCTGTGACCTTCCAACTCACCTTGGCCCTGCAAAACCATCCCATGTCCAGTGGGTCTCCCTGACATTTGATGCCCTCCACCCCACTGTTTTCCGTCAGAGCACTTTTTTCCAAATTTGACTTCTGTGTTCCCATGTAGGCAGCGTAGTATCCTTTGGTCCACTTATTCTGAGCCAGGCCCAGAGCAGGGCTCCTTAGCTTTGCAGAATAAATGAATGAGCACAAGTAGCAAGGCAGGCAGGCCCTGCTAACTAGTCCTTAGAGTGGAAGTGCCTGACCTGTAAGTCCTGCTGCATGTCCCACCTATGGTCCCCCTCTGAGTGACCCTGTGTGCTGAGTGCCTGGGAATTCAAAGCAGCTTATATCAAAGTAAGAAAGACAAATACTCAGAGAAATAGAACAGCCTGAAATAGGTAACCTCCTGGAGCCTCTTACCATGGACACACACAGGCTGGGTCAGTGCCATGGGGGCTGGGTAAGAGGTCATCTGAAGCATAAAGTTCCAGATGATTACATCCAGTCTTTCAGATACAGGACAGGAGAAATTTCCCCCACCTTCCCACCCTCCTGGAGCTTACATTCCAGTAAGAGAGCAATAAATGAGTAGTTATATGATACCAGACCAGATAGTGGCATGGGCTGTGAAGATGGACAGCTGGGCAAGGCAGGGACAGAGCATCAGGGTCAAGATGTGACACTTGAGCAAAGTCCTCAATAAAGTAGAGGGATGAATGACAGAGGGAGGACACCAAGCACAAAGACCCCGAGGCAGGAATATCCTGTGAAGTTCAAGGGCCTGCAGATGGCCAGGGTGACTAAAGAGGGGAATGGGTCCATGGCGTCAGATCTGAGCACCAGGCACCTGCCACTGGCCTGACCTGATTTCATGCTTTTCAGTCCTGTGTGGGAAATAGGCAGTAGAGCGTTCTGGGGAAGCTGAGAGACAAGTTAGGAGATGGTTGCAGGATGCAGGCACAGATGGCCGCACCTCTGCCCGAGATAGAGGCAGAATTGGTGGCCTCTAATCCTGCAGGGTTCTAGGTTTCAAACTGTGGAGCCCCTGGACAGGGCACAGTAGGGGTCAGGGAAATTAGAATCATCTAACTGAAAGATGTCATGTGCGTCTATGGGACATTCCCTGAGCTGGGGTTTACATAGATTTTGACTGTAAGGTGGAGCCTGATAGACATCTTATGTCCATTCAAGATTTTTTTCTCAAGGAAAGATCTTTGTTTCCAACTTGGAAATGAAACCAAGCTAGTCCTGGCCTCAAAAAGAAAACTTTGGTGCTAGCCAGATGTGGTGGCGCAGGCCTGTAATCCCAGCAACTAGGGAGGCTGAAGCAGGAGGATCACAAGTTCAAAGCCAGCCTCAGCAATTCAGCAAGGCCCTAAGCAATTTAGTGAGACCCTGTCACAAAATAGAAAACAAGAAGGACTGGGAATGTGGCTCAGTGGTTAAGCACCCCTGGGTTCGATACCCAGTACAAAATAAAACAAACAAACAAAAAAAGACAGTTGCTGTTCACTAGTATTTAGATTATTATAAGCACCTTTTTTCTTCTTTTTTTGGTACCAGAGATTTAACCCAGGGGTGCTTAGCCACTGAGCCACATTCCCAGTCTTTTTTTATTTTTTATTTTGAGACAGGGTCTTGTTAAGTTGCTAAAGGCTTGGCTAAGTTGCTGAGGCTGGCTTTGAACTTGCAACCCTCCTGCTTCAGCCTCCCTAGTTGCTGGGATTACAGGCCTGTGCCACCGCTCCTGGCAGTTGTCACATTTTTTTTTTTTTTTTAAGAGAGAGGGACAGTGAGAGAGACAGAGAAAGAGAGAAATAACTTTATCTAGTTTTTCACATGGCCTTCGATGCTCCAACACTTAGTTGTGTACGTGGTGCTGGGGTTTGAACCCTGGTCCTCGCCGAAACCGCTGAGCCACCGCTCCAGCCCCAGTTGTCACATTTTTAAGCACAGTCTTGCCCGTGGGGCCTTATTCCCCCTGGTGGGGGAGGTGGGCCTGGTGAATATATCCTCAGCCTGTCCTATCTATGTCCCATCCTTAGTTGGTGCCAGATGCATTGTAAAGAGCGAAAGGAAAGCTCTCAGAAAATGAGGCGCAGACGCAAGAAGAATGTTGGCAGAACACAGCCCTGGTGACCTCCATCTCTTGGGTCACTGCTTTCCTGGGTGTCTTCTGGGGTCCTGGAGAGTTAGAAGGAAATACAGGGTGTCAGGAGCGTGGCGTGGTGGAGTGCTTGCCTTGCATTTGCAAGGTCCTGGATTCTGTCCCCAGCAAAAGAGTCCAGGAGAGCCAGCTGGCTCCAGGCCCCAAGACTGACTGTGCCCACCCCCTCCAGAAGCGGTACCGTGCGGTGTATGACTACAGCGCTGCCGACGAGGACGAGGTCTCCTTCCAGGATGGGGACACCATTGTCAACGTGCAGCAGATTGACGACGGATGGATGTATGGGACCGTGGAGCGCACCGGCGACACGGGGATGCTGCCAGCCAACTACGTGGAGGCCATCTGAGCCCCTCGGCACCCTCCCCACCCCGTCTTCAGTGCATTCCACCACATGGCATCCGTCCTGGGGCAAGACCGTCCGCCCTCAGTGTCTCTGTTTGTTAAGATCTGCGACAGCTTGTTTATTCCCACCCCTCCGGCTTCTTTTGCCAACTGAAGTCTTGTTCTGCCACTTTCGCGGGCTCCTTCCTCTGGCAGGTTTTTCTCTCCGCTGACTTCTTGGTTTCTCTCTGGATGGAAAAGGCTTGGGTTGCTTGGGGGAGGACAAGGCCCATGGGGATGGGCGAGCTGGGACAGGAGACCTCCTGGCCCCCACTTCACCCACCATTCAGTCTTTTTCAGCTCCTCACACACCCAGACATCCCAGGGCCGGGGGAGCCCTGACTCCCAGGACCCCCAGGCAGGGCTCTGCATTCCCTGGGGTGGGGCCAGGGGCTCTGCTGTTGTGGGAACCAGTGGTGGGCTTTACCTCTCCTCCACACGGGGGCTGCTGACCCACCACAGGATCTCCCTCCCCACCCTTTGCCTCCTCAGGGGCAACGAAAGGAAAGTAGAACCCTGCTTGGTGACAAATTCCTGCCCCGACATGTCCTCCATGCACTGTGACCCCATCCTCCTGCCCACGCAGACCTTGGGGGACCAAGCTCCCCCAGGAAGCACAGCTTGGGTCAAGTTCTTTTTTAATTTTTTTAATTTTTAGGGACAGCCGCAGGAAGGAGGGGAGCAGGGCGTCCTTCCCACCGCCACCTCTAGGCTCCAGGGACTCCTTTGCCACCCTGGCTGGCAGCTGTGCCCTGAGGGTGTGGATGCTCACCTGGGGCCTGGGTTACTGTGCTCTGCCCTCCTCATGGGATGAGGTCTGGGGCCCCCCTGGCTCCCTCTGCCCTGCCCAATGCCCAGTGTGCTTGGTGCTGTGCAAAGCCAGCTCTGATCCCCAAGGTGTGGCTTGCTGGGCAGGAGCCAGCCTGTGTTCAGGTGTCTGTGACAGAAGTGTGAGGGTGACTGGAGGACCAGGGTGCAAGTCTGCTGGTGTCTCTGGGCCTGTGTGCAAGACTGTGTGTGAGAGAGAGAGCAAGAGAGAGAGGGACAGAGAGCCCTCTGCCCCTGGTGTTCTCCTTAAACCCCCAGGGAAAAGGGAAGGAGGGGAGCAGCTCTTTGGGCTGGAAGCCCTCTCCCTGATCTGCAGGGAGGAGGCTCCCATGACCCATTTTCAGGGTGCATTGGGCTGCTCCTGGGCCTGTGGCTGGCTGGGGAGGGTCTGGGAGGGCTTGCTGGGCATATTCTCCGCGGGGCTGCTGAGGCGGGCGCCAGAAGACTCTTGGCCACCCACACTGTGGTGCCTCACTCTGGCTGTCACCGCAGGCCTCCCCCTCACATAGAGTCCACTGGAAGCAGCAGAGGGGACCCCAGAGCACCCAAACTGGAAGCGCAAGACGGTGCTACATCCAAGTTCCTTCCCCAGGCTGGGCGGGGACGCCCCTCGCCTGGCTCTGTTCATCTCTGGGTTTTCTTGTCACCTCTCTCTGTCTCCCCTCTCCCATCTGCACCCTGAGTCTGACCTGGCCCCCTTGTTTTCTTTGCTTTTTTTCCTGTCTGCAGCCCTGGGTTCCTTGAGTGCTAGGCAAGCACTCTACCACTGAGCCACATCCCCGGCCCTGCAGGTGACATCTTGTGTCCTGCAGGGGAGGACTGGGGCCTGAAGATGGTGGCCTCTTGAGCAATCCAATCTGCATGAGTTTTAACTCCAAATCAGAGGTTGAGGAAATGGCTGGGAGGAGCCCCTGCCTGACCAATAACTTTTCCTTTCTGGCCTCGGTTTAGGTAAGGGCAGGTGGCAGGCGTGTCCTATTGGGCAATTTGGGGGACAAGCCAGACTGGGGGAGACTATTAGGGAAGCACCCTCAGGAACATTGGGGGAGGTGCTGGTCCGTTCTGTTTCCTCTTGATCTCAGAGCACAATGTGGATCTGGGGACCAGAGGTCAGGGACACATCCTGTTGAGGGACTGTGGTTGGGAAGGTGGTGAGTGAGTGGGAGGAGGTGTGACCTCTGGAAGGAGCCAGCAGCCTGTTTCACTCAGCTGAACTTCCCAAACAAGGCAAGTCAGCTCCTGTTCTTCCCTTCCTAAGTCCTAAAAATAGGGGACACTTTCTCAGACACCCCCAGAGAGAGGAGGCACTGTCGCTCTGGTGCTGAGGGGACCTGGGGTTTATTTTCCTTCCCAGAACCTTACACCCTTAGAAGAACACAGTACCCCAAGGGCTGGGCTGAGCCCCTGGTCTTTGACCTTCACCGAGGTCTTGTAGCCAGTCTAACCCCAGGGAAGACCATACCTGGGATCATCAGTTTTGTGGACCAATCCTACCATGCCAGAAAAGCCCAGCGTGAGAAGTGGGAATTCTCCAAGGCTTCCTCCTTCCGCCCTTCACATCCCTCCAGGGAAAACTTTATTGCTTCATTTCTGCCTTTCCCCTTTCACATACGCACTTTTGGGACCTTTTCTAATAGCTGGAAAAAAATTTGCCGTCCTACAAACCTGTATTTAAAAAGAAACAAGTGACCCTGTGAAATTTGCCCCTGTCCAAACATTTCATCTGTCGTCTGTGTGTGTGTGTGTGCGTGCGTGTGTGTGTGAAGCCACCCACTCATCTTTTTATATGGGCTTGTTGTCTTTTGGGTCTGTTTGGTCCCCCCTCTCATGGGCTTGTGCTCGGGATCAAATCTTTCTGGCCTGTTGTGATTCTGAACATTTGACTTGAACCACAAGTGAATCTTTCTCCTGGTGACTCAAATAAAAGTATAATTTTTACCTGCGGACTTGGTTTTGTCTTTGGCTCTGAGGTGCTGGGGTATGTGTTTGTGTCCTGTCTGCTTGGGAGCATTGGCTCTGGTACCCACAGAGATCCCTGCTGTCCCTCAGGGAGAGGAGGACTATCTGGAAGCCAAGGGACAGTTTGCTATCCAGCCGGGCTCTGCCACCTGCTTCCTTCTGTTGAGAATTCCTTAACCCCTAGCCTACTGCTGGCTTTGTTGCTCATCTTCTCTCTGCCCAACGGGTGACATTTCCTGAGCTCATGGTTTCCACATACTGTCCAGCTTCCGTAGTGATGCTCTGTCTCACCACCAGCCAGCCAGTGACCCTCAGGACAGGTGATGGGTCAAGTTCATCTTTAAACGTCTGGTCAATAAATACTTGAATTAGCAAAGGCCCCCTGCACCCAGCAGTTAGTAGGAGCTCAGCATGTGTTTAGAAATAAAATCTCAGAGGGTCTGGGCTGATCCATAGTGAAACAAGGCTTGGTTTAAAACTGGTGGCTGGGTGGCCTGGCACCTCAAGGCAGTGTTCTCAATGCCTGAGGTATGTGGGGGTTTTTTTGTTTGTTTTTGAGAGACGGAAAGAGAATCAATTTTATTTAGTTTTTCGTTTGGCTTTCATTGCTCCCTTTTGGAAGTGACTTAAGTTCCTGAGGCCTTATATGAGGGTGTTACTAATGTCTTAACCCCCAGACCTTCAAAAAATTGTTTGGAGGGGTTGGGGATTTAGCTCAGTGGCAGAATGCTTGCCTAGCACACGCAAGGCCCCAAGTTCGGTCCTCAGCTCTGAAAAAAAAATTGTTTGGAGACTAGGCCTGAGAGAGATCCCAGGAACACTTTATTTTTATTTTATTTATCTTGGTGCCAGGGATTGAACCCAGGGACACTTAACCACTGAGCCACATCCCCAGTCCTTTTTTATATTTTATGAGGCCTAAGTTGCTTAGGGCCTTGCTAAACTGCTGAGGCTGACTTTGAACTTGTGATCCTCCTACCTCAGCCTCCTGAGTCGCTGGGATTACAGGCATGCACCACGAAGCCCAGCTTTAAGGACACTTGAATAGGAAATAATTGAGACTTATAAAAAAGCACAAAGCAACAAAACTCATAACTGAGTCTTTAAAAAAAATAATAAGACATGGACTGCGGTTGTTGTTCAGTGGCAGAGCACTTGCCTAGCATGGGTGAGGTAATGGGTTTGATCCCTAGCATCACATGAAGTCAAACAAATAAAATAAAGGTTTTCTGTCCACCTACAACTAAAAAAAAAAATTTTTTTTTTTTTAAATAAGACATTAATCCTTTTTCCCTCAGAAGAAACCACTTGAATTTGCCTTCCTAGGTACTTCCTACCCAAGGATGGGCCTGAGAATTTTCCGGTGTCTTCTGTATGGATTACACCATGTTGAGCTCTGAGAACGAAACAGTGACAAGGGCACAGTGAAGGGGTAGATGGAGGGACACGGTGTTCATCCTGTAAACGGAGCCATGTCAGCAAAATGCACCACAAATGAAGAAACCAGTCAGGGTGGCAGGGCCTCCCAGGCCAACAGGGAGTGTGGGAGTCTCCATCCCTGCTGTTAGTGAACTACAAAAGGACAGGCAAGCTCGGGCCATGCTGAGTACCTCCTACTAGAAAAGACCTGCAGCAGATTGAAATCACACCACAGTGTGGGACTCATAAGAGACGCGCTCCATCCCTGGGGATGCCATCTAAGACTCACAAGACCTTTGTCCACATCCTCCTCAGACTGTGATGTAACCTTCTGAACTTGCCAACGCCACTCCTTATTTTTCTGAGAGAATTTGCCAGAGATGTGTAAGAGGAAAAAGGAAGAAGCAGTCAGGAGAATCCAACTCCAGGGGATCTGGTCAGAGCTCCTATCCAACTCCCTCCTCCCCGGCAGATAAGAGTCCAGGTGGATCAAAATGCAGTTAGCGTTTTCTGCAAAGGTTTGGTCTGGGTTCCTGGCAAGAAGCAGCCTCTTCAGTTCTGCCTGGTCTAATTCTAGCAGTTCCCTGGCCACCCACCCCGGGCTTTGTGATTGGTTGACTGGGGTGTGTGTTGGGGGGGGTAAGCTGCTGGAGGAGCCACAGCATCCTTCGTCTCGGTTCCCAGGAGGGGGAGGGGACCTGCCCGAGCAGGGAGGAGCCATTTCCCAGCACCGATTGCATCCCTGGTGCTCCGGCTCACGGTTCACAGCATCCAGAGGCCTCTTTGGCCTGGGACTCCACAATGCTGGATATTTTCATCCTGATGTTCTTTGCCATCATAGGCTTGGTCATTCTGTCCTACATTATCTATCTGCTCTAGTGGCTGGGCGCTGCCGCCGGGAGCCTGCGGGAGAACAGCTCAGAGGGGAAGAATGGAGCCTAAGGGCCGAGCATCCTGCTTGCTGACGCACCGGTGGAGTTTTGCTTCTGGTCATTATTTCGGGTATTGATTCAAAAACAAAATGAAAACAGAGCTTGTTTTCCTATTTATTTCTCAGCTGCACGGATGTAGCGTTTCTTGGACTGCTCTGAAAAGAATAAGAAATACAAGCTTCTTTCTTTAAGGCCTAATTTAAAATGTGATTTTAAAAATTGCTAATGAACCCACGGTGCACAGGATACTTAGGTAGGATGGGCGGCAGTGGCGTGACTGGCAGGGAGGAACTACCGTTTCCGAATTTCCTCTTCAAGTTAGGTGCGCAGCCAAGTTCTCCACTTTCTCCTGGCGATCAAAGGTAAAGCGCCTCTCTAAATGTTGGCGGAGTGGTTGACAACCCTGCTGGGTAGCTGCCTTAATTCATTGGTGACTCATTCTCACTTGAGGAAAAGATAATGAAACTTACTTGGGGTGGGGTTTGAGGGGAGATGTCCACTTTTCCCAGCTGTGGAATTTGGCGGGGAGGAGGGAGAACTGCAAATTCCTTTCCTAGTCAGTGACCAGTGGATGAGACTTTTGCCGATGGATGTTCCCAGCTGAGCCTTTCTGTTTCTGGGTTTCCCACAGCTCCTGTCTCCAGTCCAACAAGAGGCCTCTTATCAACAACAGCAGTCCTGCTGTCCAGCAGACTTCTTCCAGAGCCTTCCGGACATGGTTAACCCCTGGCAAACGAGGGGCTTTGTGAGGCGGAGGCGGAGGCCCAGGCCCTCACTGGGACATCAGGAATTCCTGGGCATGGCTGGCAGAGGCTGCATGCGTTGGAGCTGTAGATAGAGCGAGGTGGGAATGAAGATGGTTGATAATGTAGAAGCATTAAGGCAGAGAACTGCTCAATAATGCACGTGGGTAGCCTTCCTTCCTTAGATCTAATTACTACTGCACTTGAAGCTAAAAACACTTTACTTCTATCCCACACACAGGCGTTCCCGTCTAAGTTCAAGAGCAAGTTCAAGTTGTCTGCTTATCAGTGTTTCTACAGATCGCACAATCGGAGATTGTGTGGTTTCTCTTGTCTAGTTCTCTAACCAGAAGAAATCTGTCATTTGAGTTTTTAAGATTTATTTCTTCCCCACCTTGTGCCATCTGTGTCCCCAGCTTTCCATTTAAAAAGTGAAATGGTTATATAGTTCTTATTCTTTATGGTTAATTATAAAATATTGAAACAAAATGGCTATATCTCTCTTATTTAGGAAAAGTCTCTTACCTCAAAATGAGTGGGTTTCTTTTTCTTTTGATTGTCAAATGTTCTCCCCCACTTTTTTTGGAGTGGAATAAATACTGTCAAGGTATTTCCCTGTCCAATTAGGGTTGAATAAACTAATTTTGGCATTCAGAGTAGAATTGGTCCCCTAATCTGTGGTGTTTATGTCTAACATAATTGTTCTACATTTGATTTTTCCTTTTTATCTTAAAAATAAAGGAGAAATATTAAATTAATAGTTTTTGTTGGTTTTTTTTTTTTTTTAGAGAGAGAGGGACAGTGAGAGAGACAGAGAAAGAGGGAAACAACTTTAGTTTTTCACATGGCCTTCGTTGCTCCAACGCTTAGTTGTGTACGTGGTGCTGGGGTTTGAACCCCGGTCCTCCTGCTTGCCAGGCAAGCGCTGAAACCAGTGAGCCACCGCTCCAGCCCCCAATTAATAATTTTTGTAATAATGTTGTGTTCACTTGCTATGTTTGTGTGTGTGTGTGTTTGTGTGTGTGTGTTAGAGAGGGACACTGAGAGACAGAGAGAATCAGTTTTATGTAATTTTTCATGCGGCCCTCGTTGCTCCAACACTTCGTTGTGTATGTTGGTGCTGGGGTTTGAACCTGCATCCTTGCATATGCCAGGCAAGTGCTGCAAGTGCTGCAAGTGCTGTAACCACTGAGCCACTGCTCCAGCCCCAGTTGCAAAGTTTTTAAAACAAATAAAATTGAAACACTATATGTCACAATTAAAATGGGAAATTTGCATTTTAAAATCCTGAACAAAGCAGTGCATGATGGGGGTGCTCCTGTAGTCCCAGCTACTCTGGAGGCTCAGCTGAGAGGATTTCTTGAGTCCAAGAATTCAGGGCCAGCCTAAGCAACAAAGTAAGATCCCCCACAATTGGGAGAGAATGAGAGAGAAAGAAAGGGACAATCAATTGTATTTATTCACCTAGGTTTTGTTTCTCTGATGCTTAGTTGTATATCTGATGTTGGGGTTTGAACCCGGGTCCTTGTGTATGCCAGGCAAGTTGCTCAACTGCTGAGCCACCACTCTTCTTTTTTAATTAATTAATTAATTTATTTAAAGAGAGAGACAGTGAGAAAGAGAGAAAATCAATTTTATTTAGTTTTTCATGTGGCTTTCGTTGCTCTGACACTTCATTGTGTGTGTGGTACTGGTTTTCGAACCCATGTCCTCATGCATGCCAGGCAAGTGCCATAACTGCTGAGCTACTGCTCCAGCCTCTCTTAATTAAAAAGAATACCTTTATTTCATTTCATTATTATTATTATTTTTAATAGTAGAGTAAATAGCTTATTTAATTTTTTTTTTAGAGAGAAGGACAGTGAGAGTGAGAGAGAGAGAATCAACTTTTATTTAGTTTTTCACATGGCTTTCGTTGCTCTGACACTTAGTTGTATACGTGGGTGCTGGGGCTTGAACTCATGTACTCGCACATGCCAGGCAAGCGCTGTAACCACCAAGCCACCGCTCCAGCCCTCATTATTATTATTATTATTATTTTATTTTTTTATTAGAAGTATATAGAGATACAGTTGAGGGGAAACTCATTATTATTATTATTTTTTTTTTTTAGAGAGAAACAACTTTATTTAGTTTTTCACATGACCTTTGTTGCTCCAACACTCAGTTGTGTACGTGGTGCTGGGGTTCAAACCCAGGCCCTCGTGCTTGCCAGGCAAGCACCGAAACTGCTGAGCCACTGCTCCAGCCTCTCATTATTATTTTTTTAATGGAGTGCTAAGGATCAAACCCAGTGCCTTACATGTACCAGGCAAGGGCACTGCCATTGAACCACACCACCAGCCCCACACCCCCACCTCTTAAAAAATAATAATGCTCAGTGTGGTGGTGCTCACCTATAATCCCAGGATCTCAGGAGGCTAAGCCATGAGGGCTACAAATTCAAGGCCAGCCTCAGCAATTTAGCAAGGCTCTATCTCAAAATGAAAAAGGGCTGGGAATGTAGTTTAGGGGTAGAGGGCCCCAGGATTTAATCCTCAGTACTGAAAAAATAAAAATGAATAAGAAATAATAAGCAAATAGAATGAAACAAAGTAAAGTTCTAGATAAGAAAAAACCCTGTTGTCTTGGCAAAAATTATGTGACCTTCAGTATTTCATTTATACTCTAGAGCTTTAGTTTATTGTGTCAGATGAAAGGGTTGGACTAGAAAATTCATAGCATCCCTTCCCATTTTAAAATTGTACAGTTCTTCTAGAAGGCATTACCATTGGAAACTACCTCACTGAGAACAGAATTCCCATAGAACAAACTTTTAGTAGTCATCAGCAATCCCCTTTGTACTCACTCTCCCTAACATGACATCTCCAGGGTGTTTATTATTTTGAGACAGGATCGTGCTAAGTTGCTTAGGGTCTCACTAGTTTTGCCCAAGTTGGCTTTGAACTTGCAATCAACCTGCCTTAGCCTTCCCAGATTGCTGGAATATGCTGTTGTACCTGGCCCCAACATAACATTTTACCATGAAAATTCAACAGTGAAACTCATTTTTTTTTTTTTTTGGCACCAACAGGCACATTTTGAAGAAAAAAATGGCAGTATTCATTTACTTCAAATATGTATATTAAATCAGTAAGAATTTGCCTACACTGTTTGAAAAATATTAAGAAGTATGATTCTACAGGGCTGTATGTAACAAGATGAGTATTGACAGCTACACTAATACAAGAAGCATGATTCTGAACATTGATGCATTCAGGGATCACTGTCAGTGGGGTCCGTGACATTTCCCACTAAAATATTCCTCTGACCCTTTGGCATAAATTTGTGTTTCAAACGGTAATTTAATTTTCCATTTCAAGTCAGGATAGCAACTCTAAACCCTTACCTAGTCAAATGCCAGTATTTTGGAGGAATCCAAAGCACATAGTTAATTATGATGGTTACGTCTTCATGGTAGAGTCTCTAGCCAAGCTTGCTCTAAAGTCTTTTTTGAGATCAAGGTTCTTCAGTCTGTATCCATACAAAATTGAAACAAATCAATTCAGTTGCGGGGGTGGGGTGGGGGAGCCAGTTTAGTCAAACATCAGGTATATATATATACCTCTGGCATTAGGCACATTATGAAGACAGAAAGCTTACCCATCTTTTCTGTTACTTGTGAAATAGCTTTTTTTTTTTTGAAGAGAGAGAGGGACAGTGAGAGAGAGAGAGGGAGGGAGGGAGGGAGAGAATCAAGTTTATTTAATTTTTCACGTGGCTTTCATTGCTTCAAGACTTCATTATGTACAAGGGGCTAGGGTTCAAACTCACATACTTGTGCATGCCAGGTAAGCACCGTAACCGCTGAGCCACCACTCCAGCCCCTAGAATCAACCTTTTATTTAGTTTTTCATGTGGCTTTTGTTGCTCAGATACTTTGTTGTGAATGTGATGCTGGGGGGTTTGCATGCCAGGCAAGCGCATAACCGCTGAGCCACTGCTCCAGCCTCATGAAATAGCAGTTTAAGAAATAAATTCATTTTGGATAAAATTTTATGACTTTATCCCTAATAGTGCAAAAAATAAAAAATAAGAGTTCTATGATTTCATGCCTATATAATATGCCAGTTTATTTTTTTAAGGGAGAGAAAATAAATTTTTATTTATTTTTTCATCTGGTTCTGGTTTCTCTGACACCCAGGTATGTGCATGGTGGTGAGGTTCAAACTCAGGTCTTCACTCATGCCAGTGCTCTAACCACTGAGGTACTGCTCCAACCCTAATATGCCAGCTTATAATAGGGTTTTATTGTGTTGTTTTGATAAAAGTTCTTTCTTTCTTTTTTTCTTTCTTTCTTTCTTTTTTTTTTTTTTTTTTGTTTGTTTGTTTGTTTGAGATGAAGTCTCCCTCCATTGCCCAGGCTGGTCTGCAATTTCTGGGCTCAAGGGATCCTCCTGACTCAGCCTCCCTAGTAGCTGGGGGTGATTTATTTCATTTCACATTTAAACTATTTATATATTGGCAATCCAAAACATAATAAAATATTGAAAAAATTACTTCTGCAATAAAAAGTTTTGTATAGATTTCACAAATCTATATTATAGGGCAATCACATCCAATAAAATGAGGATTGCATTTGGTGCCTGTCAATGAAGTAAAAACATCTCTGAATAATTGTAAATTATTTGGCAAAAAATTAGTGTCACCAGGCATGGTGGCACATGCCTGTACTTCCAAGTGACTTGGGAGGTTGAGGCAGGAGGATCACAAGTTCAAAGCCAGCCTCAGCAAGGTCCTGAGCAGCTTAGTAAGATCTTGTCTCAGAATAAAAAATAAAGGAGCTGGAGTGATGGCTCAGTGGTGCCTCAGTGGTTGGAGTGATTGACTGGCAAGCACAAGGATCCAGTTTCAAAAACCCAGCACCATGGGGTTGGGGATTTAGCTCAGTTGGCAGAGCGCTTGCCTAGCATGTGCAAGGCCCCAAGTTCGGTCCTCAGCCCTGAAAAAAAAAAAACCAGCACCACATAAACCACTAAGTGTCGGAGAAACAAAGGCCAGATGGAAAAATGAGATTAAAAAAATAAAAGGGGCTGGGGATGTGGCTCACTAGTTAATTGCCCCCGAATCAATCTCTAGAATAATAATAATATCACATAAGGCTAAGAAATATGTTAGTTAGCTTTTCATTGCTGTGACAAAATTCCTGAGAAAATTCTAAAAGAGGAAAGATTTATTTTGGCTCACAGTTTGAGAAATTTCAGTCCATGGTTAGCTGGCTCCATTGTTTCTGGGGAGTAGAGAGGACATACATCACGGTCAGGATATGTAGAAGCAAGGTGTCCTCATGGTGTTCAGGAAGCAAAGAGAAAGAGGGGAAAGGGCTGGGGACGAGACATGGTCCTCAAGAGTACGTTCCCTAGGACTCACTCTCTTCAACAAGGCCCCACCTCTGAATATTACTGCACTGGGGACCAAGACTCCAATACAAGATTCTTTGGGGGACATTCCAAATATAAACCATAACAAATTGTTAAACTAATGCCTGCTTTTTTGATGAAATTAGAGGTTTGTATGGAAAAGTGACATACTAGTAAAGCATTTTGAAAAAGTTAAAGGAAAGATAAATGTTACAAGGTTAGAACTGCCTACAATTCACTTTTTTTTTTTTTCCCTAGGTGTTTGGAATCAAGCCCAAACTTTCTGAGCTTGAAATTGGTATAATTTTTTTTTTCTTTTTTAAAGAGAGGAAGAGACAGACTGGAGTGGTGGCTCAGCTGTTATGGCACTTGCCTGGCATGCACAAGAACCTGGGTTCGACTTACACAATGAAGTCGGAGCAACCAAAGCCAGGAAAACTAAATAAAACTGATTCTCTCTCTCTCTCTTACTGTCCCTCTCTCTTAAAAAAATAAATAAAGAGGGAGAGAGAAAGAGAGAACTTTATTTAGTTTTTCCATCTGGCCTTTGTTTCTCTGACACTTAAATGTGTATTTGTTGCTGGGGTTTGAACCCAGGTCCTCACACATGCCAGGCAAACGCTCCAGCAGCCAAGCCACTGCTCCAGCCCTGAAATCAGCATAATTTATTAAATTTCAGAAATGTTCTTGCTTTTTAAAAAAGTTCAAACTTCACATTATTCAGACTTCAAAAGTCCTTGCAATCTCATTTTAATTTTAAATTACAAAACAATAGGATTTTTCCCTTTGTAAGGTACTTAAGCATAGCTGAAGTGGAAAATTATTTGTGGTAGACTGCATGTTTTGGCATTATCAAACTCTAAATATTTGCTAAGCCCAGAAGAGCCTCTTATAAGTCAGTTTTGTCCCCACTACTTTAAACAAAAAATAAGGCCAAAGTCATATACAAAGTAGAAAGCAGAAAAAGTCATTGACAAATCTTCCATTGTAAAATTAAAGTGCTAAGGCAGATACCTTGAGAAATATCTAAGAAGTTCTTTGTTCTTAGAAAACACTGTAAATCCACAATAATTAACTACATATTTGGTTTTTGGAACTGGTGTTAAATTATGATAATTGTAGCATTTCTAGTTTAGTAGCAACTGTAATATTAATTGCTTGGAGATTTGATGACAAAACAGCAGAATAGTGTAGAATACTATTCTTAAGAGATTATTGGGGGCTGGAGCGGTGGCTCAGCGGTTTCCGCGCTTGCCTGGCAAGCACGAGGACCCGGGTTCAAACCCCAGCACCACGTACACAACTGAGTGTTGGAGCAACTAAGGCCATGTGAAAAACTCAATAGAGTTGTTTCACTCTTTCTCTGTCTCTCTCACTGTCCCTCTCTCTTTAAATAAAATAAAATAAAATAAAGAGATTATTGCTCAGTTTGAGTAGTTGCTGGCAAATGAAATTATTTAATTTTTATATGCTATACTTTTTTTTTAAAGAGAGAGAGAAAGAGAGAATCAATTTTATTTATTTTTTTCATGTGGCTTTTGTTGCTCCAAGATTTTGTTGTGTGCATGGTGCTGGGGTTTGAACTCATGTACTCACACATGCAAGGCAAGCACTGTAAGTGCTGAGCCACTGCTCCAGCCCCAATACATGCTATACTTTTAAGGTAAGTACACATATAAATATATAACTGATTATAACATTATGTTATTTATTTATTTTTTTGATGAGAGAGAGGGATAGTAAGACAGAGAGAACATCAACTTTATTTTTTTAATCTGGCCCTCATTTCTCTGACACTTAGTTGTGTAAGTGGTGCTGTGGTTTGAACCTGTGACCTTGCTCATGCCAGGCAAGTGCCATAACTGCTGAGCCACCGCTCTAGCCCCACATTACTTTTTATTAAGGCAATTCTTTGGGGTTATGGAGAGTAGCACATTAGTACAGTGTGCATATGTCTAACAGGTGCAAGGCCCTGGGTTCAATTCTCAGCATTCCCCCACCATTGCCAAAGTATTAAAAAAAAAAAAAGAATTCATTTTTTGATCATAGTAGAACTACAATTAACAGCGTAAATGAAGGTAAGTTTCCCCACAAGAAACTCAATGACTTGCATAACAACAAAGTGAACGAGTTGGAAATGTTTCCAATTTTAACTTAATTTTATTAACATAAATAACAAATTAAATAAAATCTAGCAAGTACAAAATCTTCAGGTGTCAGACATTTTACCACAAATACAACACTTTTGAAATAACAATGCATATATTTCAGTTTTATGCACCTTTAAGAAAGCAATGATCTTAGAATGTCTATATGTGTTACTATTTTTTTAACTTCAAAGGCTAAACAGTTTTTTTTTTAAAGTCTTGCTATTTGATGAATTTTCTGGAGTTATATATGTTTTCTTGATGAAAAAAAAGTGTACTTAGTCCTTTGGCACTTTTTTCTTTTAACCTGGATCACAGTGTCCAATACAGCTATCTTTGAGGTCATCTTTCTTATCTTAGCGAGGCCACAGTAAACCAAGGAACATGCATACATGTCATTAATTCTTACATAATAATTACTTAATAATTTTATTTCTACAGGCTTCCCAGCTACTGGTGGTGGAATTGCTACAGAAGTCACATTGATAGTAAGGTGTCCAGTAACCAAAGAGGTTTTTGTAGCATTTCTACCTCCCAATATTTATCAACATAAAAATCTGTGATCAGACAATTAAGTATTATTCAAATAAAGAGGTTGACCCTTGAGTAAAAATTACACAGAGTTAAGTATTTGTTTTTTTATTGATGTAAGATGATTCTTCCAGTTGCACATTCTGTTGGGCACCTCATACTTCCTCTAATCTCAAAAGATGATTAATTATCCTTGCAATAAAATCTTTCTTATTAACCAAGGAACTGGAAGCATGTTGAGTCAACATAGGATGGGAAACCTGAGACAGGTGCCTATTGCTCATGCTGTGGAGAACAGCCTGGTAAGCAATGCTTCCTGAACACTTGAACCTCTTCCCACATGTGGTCACTTAATACCCACATTGTTACTAGGATAAGTTGAGGGGAACAGAAGGAATCATCCAAAAAAGTGTTAAAGATAGATGTCCTGAAGTTTCACAAGGCATAAAGTACTTATCACAAGATATAAACTTCCAATTCTTCCAATTAGTTTCTAAGAAAAATAACATCGTTAGTTATTAGTACTGTTATGGTGGTAACGTTTTTGTGACTGAGAAACAATAATAAAGCTAAATATAATGATGTGTTTTTGAGCTTGCCTTCTAGTGAAAGTAAAAATCATCTTATAAACCAAAGTCAAAGGAGACTGAGGAAATCATGAAAAGGAAAAAAGCCAATCTTCTGATTTAGAAAAAGACATGGGTTAAATGATCTGACTGGTTAGTAGTTTAGTTGTGTTATTACAACTGTTCTAGAGTTAAAGAACTCTTAAGGTGTTAGCCTTTTTTTTTTTTTCAAATGCTCCTTTATTAGGGCATTATGACTTTCCCATACCATCACTTAAATATTAGTACACAATAACAAATGGTTTTGCAAGTTAATCTTCTACTTTATATTTGATACAACACATTATTCCTGATGACGAATGTATTCAGCAAAAAAAAAAAAAAAAAAAAAAAAAAAAGGACCAGGGGGCTGGAGCGGTGGTTTGGGGGTTGTGGCGCTTGCCCAGCATGCGTGAGTACACAAGTTCAAACCCAGCACCCACGTACACAACTAAATGTCAGAGCAACGAAAGCCATGTGAAAAACTCAATAAAAATTGATTCTCTGTCTCTCTCGCTGTCCTTCTCTCTTTACAAATAAATAAATAAATAAATATAAAAATAAAATAAAGGACCAGGGACTGGCATGGTGGCTCAGCAGTTGGAGCACTTGTCTGGCATGCTTAAGGATCTGGGTTCAAACCCCAGCACTACATACACGACTAGGTATAGGAGAAACAAAGGCCAGATGGAAAAATAAATAAAATTGATCCCCTCTCACTCTCTTCCTCTCTCTCTTAAAAAATAAAAATAAAAAATAAAATTGGTCCACTGAATTGTAGAAACTGAAATTTGATCACAAATGTGTAATGCTGTATCTATCAATATTTATTTATTCAATACTGGGGAACTTTACCACGGAGCCACATCCCCAGTCTTTTTTATTTACTTTGAGACAGCAACTTCCTGAGTTGCCAAGGCTGTTCTCCAGCTTGAGATCCTCCTGCCTCAGTCTCCCAAATTGCTCAAATTACAAGCATGAGATTACACCACCATGTATCTATTAATAGGGAAATGAAGAATTTTTCAGTTTACCTTTTAGTGGTAGTAAAATGGTATCATTTGTCTGCAGCATCCAATAAATACATCAAATTTTTTTATGTTCCAAATTTTGAGGAGGAGAAAAGAAAAATCTCACAATTATTGAGAGTAATAAAATAATATGAATTTAAAAGAATTTACAGCAGCAAGTCACGCTGGTTCAAGGGTGTAATGTGATTTAAAATCTAGATCAGGGGCTGGAGTGGTGGCTCGGTGGTTGCTGCACTTGCCTGGCATGCGCAAGTACGCGGGTTCAGACCCCAGCACCCACGTGTACAGCTGGGTGTCAGAGCAGCGAAAGCCATGTGAAAAAACTCGATGGAAGTTGATTCTCTCTGTCTCTCTCTCTCTCTTGCTGTCCCTCTCTCTCTAAAAAAAAAAAAAAAAAAAAAAAAAAATCTAGATCAAAGGTGTTTTAAACTGGGCCTGGGGTTGGGGTGGTGTCTCGGCGGTTACGGTGGTGCCTGCCTGGCATTCGCAAGTACACGGACGGGTTCAAACCCCAGCACCCATGTACACAACTCAATAAAAATTGATTCTCTCTGTCTGTCTCTCTCTCACTGTCCTTCTCTCTTAAAAAAGGAGAAAAAAAGAGATTATTAAAAAAAAGATGTTTTAAATTAAACCAAGCTTATTTTGTGTACTTGCTGAAAATAACTGCTGTAGGAGATTTGGATAATTCAAGGAATTAATTATGTGAAATTTCTTTCTCTAAGAAAATAAAATTCAGTGTCTATTTAGTGTGAGAAATAGAAAGTCTGATGGTCCATTTTCAGAATGTGGCCTTAAGGTTCTAATATAAAAAGAAGCCATTTTAGGTTGGGAATCATGAGGTCAGAGATAATCTGATTTTAAACTCCTTACCAGATATCCCATTACATCCATAGCTTTTTTCCGTTCCCACCCTAATTTTGTATTAGTCAGTCACACCGATTGTGCCCCTGAGCTCCTCCAATCAGAGTGAAGTGTAAGATTGCATCGGGGTGGAGATATAAGCAGATGGACCGCCTGCCCAAGAGTGCTTGCTCATGGACCTCTCTGTGAGTTCACCATTCTGCAGAAGTAGGGTCTCTCTTGCTCACTCACCTCTGGGCGAGTGTTTGATTTTCTTATGGCACCTCAGGATTTTTAATAATTTTATTTCTAACAGTAAAGTCTTTCAAATATTCATCATTGAGGCTGGAGTGGTGGCTCAGCAGTTATGGAGCTTGCCTGGCATGTGCCAGAACACAGATTTGACTTCCAGCACCACGTGTACAACTAAGTGTTGGAGCAATGAAAGTCACATGAAAAGCTAAATAAAATTGATTCTCTCATTCTCTCTCACTGTCTCTCTCTCTTTAAAAAATTCATTATTTATATTAACATTTTTGCTTTTTATTTTCCCCTTTACTCTCAAACAATCACAGCTTGGAATCACCAATTTTTTCATAAATAAATCTATTAGGCTTTCCAAAGTAGGTATGGAAAAATGAGGTGGGGAAGGTAATTTCATCTGGTTTTTGTACTCTGGTATCTGCCTCTGTCACTGAGCTACAGTTCCCACTTCCCTAGTTATGGATGAATTCCCCCCACCCTTTTTTTTTTTTTTTGTTCTGGAGATTGAACCCAGAGGTACTTTACCACTGAGGTATATCCCCAGATGAATTCTTCAACTAAGAAAATAAAACCAAGATAAAAGCAGGAACTTTGTTTTTGCAAAAATATGTAAGTGACAAACTAAAGGAAAAAAATTCCTGCCACCAATGGGATTATCATTAGACAATAAAAGGAAAGTGACAGTTCAAAACTGAAGATAAGGGCTAGAGCACTGGCTCAGTTTACGGTGCTTGCCTGGCACTTGTGAGGACCTGGGTTTGATCCCAGCACACCACTGAGTGTTGGAGTAATGAAAAACAGATGAAAAACTAAATAACATTGATTCTTTTTCTCTCTCTCACTGTCCCTCTCTCTCTCTTAAAAAAAAAATCTGAAGATGAGGGCTTTTGCTACTGAAGTATGATAAAATCTTATTACCATAATTTTATCTCCCAAATATCTCCCAGTGTTTGTTCCCTCCATCAGCTGCAGAGGTGACTTAAATCAAGAGCTTGGGAAAAGAAAGCCAGCCTCTGTGAAGTCCACTAGAAGGAGGGTGTCAAGAAGTTAGGTGATCAGGGGCTCAGTAGTAGAGCTCAGTGGTAGGGTGCTTAGCTAGCATGCAGTTTGATGGTGCGCAGGTGGGTGTTTGGAGAGCACATGAAGAGGAAATGGGAGACCCAAGAGTGCTCCAGTTTGTGTGTGTGTGTTTTCCACTGGTGCTGGAGATGGAACCCACAAGCTTGTGCATGCTAGGTAAGTGCTCTACCACTGAGCTACAAACCCAGTCCAAATCCCACTTTTTTGGGGGGAAGGGTGTCCAGGGATTGAACCCAGGGGCACTTAACTACTGAGTCACATTCCCAGCCCCCAAATCTTCTTCTTTTTTTTTTTTTTAAGAGAGGGACAGTGACAAGAAAGAGAAGGACAGAATCAATTTTATTTTAGTTTTTCACGTGGCTTTTATTGCTCCAACACTTCATCATGCACACAGTGCTGGGGTTTGAACCCGCGTCCTCGCACATGCCAGGCAAGTGCCATAACCGCTAAGCCACCACTCCAGCTCCCAAATCCCACTTTTTGAGATAAGGAAGAAAGTTTAGAAAGAACTGCAAATTATTCATGAAGATTATTCTAGCAGCAGAATAGTTTCTTTCTTTGATTATATAGTTTCCCTTATTGGCAACATTTCACTCTAATTCCCAGGAAAGCATAAAATAATTTGATTGTATTAAGATAATATACACCTTCCCCTATTTATGGACCTTTTGTGTGATTGTCTTAAAGAAGAAAATACATGTGTGTGTGGTATGGCTGTACATATAGAGACATACATAAATATGTATGATATGTTTATACACACATACTTATTTTTTTATCTGTTAGTCCACATAAAATATGAATGAAATACATTGTTCTTTGTAATCATATGCCAAGAAGGTGATAAAGAATGTGATTTATATTCTGCACATTCTAAAATACTATATTGCAAGACTTTAACCAAACATTCTGGGTTAACAGATACTATTGTTTCTTGAATTTGGATCTGTTCTAACTATGAAACAGAATTTTTCTCTTGCTTCAAAGGTCCACACAAACAGAATAGACTGGTGGACAGTTAACACTCCATTTTGATGTGGTGTTTTATTTACCAAAACCTGGAGTCTGAGGCAGAGCACATTTCTAGGTTTCCTGTTGTTTTTATAACAACAAGGTAGAAGCAGTTCCTGCTAAAGTCTTACGAAGCCTTTGAAATCCTAGGTTTCTTTTTCTTTCTTTTTTTTTTTTTTTTAAAGAGAGAGGGACAGTGAGAGAGACAGAGAAAGAGCGAAACAACTTTATTTAGTTTTTCACATGGCCTTAGTTGCTCCAACACTCAGTTGTGTACATGGTGCTGAACCCGGGTCCTCGTGCTTGCCAGGCAAGCGCCGAAACCGCTGAGCCACCGCTCCAGCCCCGAAATCCTAGGTTTCTTAAATGATAAATAGCCCCATAGATGCTATCGGTCAGGTGTGCAAAAGTAGCACTCTTCTAAGTATTAATTCAGTGATGTAGTCTCTAAATGCAAGGCTTTCTGAGTTATTTATGGAGAGAGTGTATTCATGGTCAAATATAGGACCTCTTTATGGAAGTTAGCCTGAGCATGTACAAGATGGAACAAATTCAAAAAGCCTCTGTCGTCTTCATCACGATCTCCTAAATGGCATACATAGGAACAGACAGTAGGGAAAAGAAAATATCAGTTAAAAGTTTAAATATATGATTCAGAAATATAAGATGTTCGAATTGTTCCTAATAGTATTTAAACAGAAGACTTTCTGTTGTTGACCTTTACTAAGTTGGACATTAACCACTGAAATCATGTAATTATATAAGAACACCAGATTAGAAATCAGAGGAAAACAATGCTGGTCCATGCTTTGTTATTGCTGATTTTATGACTTTGGGAAAGTCAGGCTTTTTCTCAAAACCTTATTTTTCCCATCTGTGAAAGAGGATTAATTATCATGTCGGCCACCTAATAAAACTATAAAATAATATTCATCAAAAGTTATGTAATATATTATAATAAAGATAATGATAGTTGATAAGTGAGCAAATTAAATTTTTTGTTGTGCAGCATAATTGAAATCTGGTCCTTTCAGAGCAGACCTTTCAATTTCATGTAATCTTTTGAAGCCATTATCAGATTTTTAAAGTGACAAAAGCCAGGAACTAAAAATATGTCGCAAACAAACAAAAAAATGTCTGCTCCTTCTATTGTTAGCTTAGAAATAACAGACTATACAGAACTAGCTCTGTCGTAGGTACAGGTATCCTGTACATCACCTGCATTCCTACTCACCAGACATAATTGACTGCAGCATCTCCATTGTAACACAGGCAAATGCATTTGCCACACTCTGCAGGAAGTTATTTCTTTCCACTGGAGTGCTAAAGACTTTACAGACTTTTTGCATCATTTTAACAGCCCAATCCATGCAGTATAGTTCTTTCTCACACACCTGATTTAGACATACAAAGTGTTATTGTAAATCTTCATGTGAAGAAAGACGTAGAATTTGAAAATGGTATCAACAATGGTAGTATGATTTAACATAATGTATTACATATCACACCTCACTGAGTCATGAGGAGACCAATATAAATTATATCTGGGGCTGGAGTGGTGGCTCAGTGGTTGCAGTACTTGTCTAGCATGTGCAGGGAAGCGAGTTCAAACCCCAGCACCACGTACACAACGAAGTGTCGGAGCAAAGAAAGCCACATGAAAAACTAAATAAAATTGATTCTCTCTCTCTCTCTCTCTCTCATATATCTATATATATATATATCTATATATATCTATATAAAATCTTTAATATTCTTTTTCTTTTAAATGGTGCAATTTTAGTGGAAATGTATAAAATAAAATAAACAAAAGCCTGGTTCAGAAAAATTTTCATTAATGCAAGAAGTAATGTTGAAAATAGTTATTGTATACATGAAAAAAGAAAACTTCTGCTCATTCACTCATTCAATAAGCCTTTATTGATCACATACTTAGAGCTGGAGATACAAGGACAAGCTATAAAAACATTGTTTGGGGCTGGGGATGCAACTCAGTGATAGGGCATGTATGAGGCCCTAGGTTTGATTGCCAGCACCATGGGTTAAAAAAAAAAATGATATGGCTTTATTTTCAGGGAGTTCAATGAAGAGCATAGACAGACACTTTCAGTAGATAGAGAACTGTCAATTTTCCATTGTGAGAGTTTTGGGGAATACTTTATTCATTTATTTATTTGGTGGTGAGAATCAAACCCAGGGGTGCTTTACCACTGACCCATATCCCCAGTACTTTTTTTTTTTTTTAAAGAGGGAGGGATAGTGAGAGAGACAGAGAAAGAGGGAAACAACCTTATTTAGTTTTTCACATGGCTTTCGTTGCTCCAACACTGAGTTGTGTACATGGTGCTGGGGTATGAACCTGGGTCTTCGTGCTTGCCAGGCCAGCGCCAAAACCACTGAGCCATGGCTCCAGCCCCTCCCCAGTACTTTTTATTTTTTTATTTGGAGACAGGGTCTTGCTTAATTACTGAGGGCCTCACTAAATTGCGAGGTTGGCCTTGAACTTGTGATTCTCCTACCTCAGTCCCTTGGATTACAGGTTATTTTTTCCTTTGAGACAGGTTCTCACTAAGTTGCTAAGGGCTTTGCTAAGTTATGCAGATTGGCCTTGAGTTCCTCCTGCTCATCCTCCCAAGTTGCATGGGCCATTGTTCCTGGCTGTTTCTATATTATTTAAAAGATAAATATTTAGGCTTTGGAGTGGTGGCTCAGTGGTATCGTGCTTGTCTGGAATGGGTGAGGACCCAGGTTGGAACCCCAGCACCACCTATGCAACTAAATGTTGGAGCAACAGAGACCAGATGAAAACCTAAATAAAATTGATTCTCTCTCTTAAAAAAAAAGAAATATTTAAATACAACATGTTCCTAGCTAAAACTGACTGAAAAGTAAAAATTAATTAATTTATTTATCAGTGGTGGTAGGGGATTAAACCCAGAACCTCAGTGAATTCAAGGTTGGCTTTGAACTTGTGATCCTCCTGCCTCAGCCTCTCAAGTAGCTGGGATTACAAGCATGTGCTACTAAGTCTGACTTTATCTTATCTTATTTTTTTCATTTTTGTAGTGCTAAGACTCAAATCCAGGCATTCTTTTGAAGAGAGAGGGGCAGTGAGAAAAGAGAGAAGAAAGAGAAGGGAATCAATTTTACTTAGTTATTCATTGCTCTAACACATTGTTGTGTACATGGTGCTGGGGTTCAAACCTGTGTCCTCGTGCCCATAACTGCTGAGCCACCGCTTCAGCCCCAAACCCAGGCACTCTTTAAGTTTGCTAGGCAAGTGCTCCACCACTGAGCTACATCCCCAGCCTCTCTGGTAAATCATTTATAATGTTAAACAACTTGCTAGAGAAAAACTTATTTTTTACTTACCAGAGCCAAAAAGACAATGAGCCTTGCCAGTTCGATGGCTCGTCCATTCACAGCTTTACTCGCCATGAAAGTGAAACAGATGTTGTTTCCACTTAGAATTAGGAGACGTGCATTATTCTCTAGCAGCCACTCCCGAGGAACAACTTTTAGTAGAGAAAGAACAGTTATTTAATGAGAAATTACACAATAGCTACAGTAAGCATCTTTAAATATGTGCAATATTATATTGCCTTATTGGAAATACAATTAGTGTCAAGAGAAACAGGAAAAAATGTTTTAGTTTTTCAATTATAGCATTCAACCAGAAACAGAGATTATTGCCATGTCATGGTAGCTTGTACAAATGCACAAGTAATGTCAAAGTAATTCTACATATATCAGCAGGCAAAGTGATCTAATGTTGTATAACAAAGATTCCTAGTAAACTTTAACATCTAAATCCTTATGCAGGAATAGGAAATATTATTCACCTCTCCTGCACCAGCAATAGAGGGTTTTCTTCTTACATAACCTAGAAAGCTGTTTCTGAGAACTAGCAAAATGGGAATAAATAAGAGAGCTAATTAAAATACATCAGTCTTCAGATAATAATAATAATATATATTTTTATAAAACTAAAAATTGAAAGAAAGTTTATTATATGTGTTCTCTTCAAATATCATGCTAAACTCTTCAAATATTTTAGAGCAGTGAGTAATTTGTAATTTTCTAATAGGCACTGCATTTGTCACCTGTACAATTGTCCTTATAGATTTTTGGGGGTTCTGGGGATTGAACCTAGGGGCAATCTACTACGAAGTCACACCCCCAGCCCTTAGGGTCTCACTAAGTTGCTGAGGCTGGCCACGAATTTGTGATTCTCTTGCTTCAGCCTCCCGAGTCACTGGGATTACAGGTATGCACCACTCTACCCAGTTTTTCTTTCAATTTCTAACTATATTCTAATAATACATTTCTATCCTCTATATTAGTAAATGCATATTTTTACCTGACAGTTCATCTACAAGACTGATAACATCATCTGCTGTCCACTCTTTGGTGCCTGTGTCATATAGTAATTTAATAGCATCTGCCAAACCTTTCAGACTGGATTCATCTGTAGGTCCTTCTATCATTTTCTGCCAAATCAGCTGTCCTGAATTGAAACAGAAACTAGGCTATGACAGAATAATTGCCTTTGTGATAAAAATTTCATGGATGGTTTAAAGAGGGAAGTAGATTGCATAATGGGATCCCATTATTTATGTGGACTACTTTCATAATAAAAGGTCAATTCTGGTAATAGTATAAATTTGAATATTTCTTACTAATGTGATGAAACACAGCAACAATATACCCAAATGAAGTAAAGAAAAGGTAGTTTCACCAGCAGAATAGTGCTTTTAGTTCAAAGATTATGTGACCCCCATAGCAGAAACTGGAATAAGCAATTCACTAATATAAAACAAAAGCCACTAATATTCTTCCAAAAAGAGCATCATACTATATTTGAGAATCTTTCAAACATAAATGGTGAAACAGAATAATTCAATTATTTTTATTCCTATGACCAGTTCTCTTATGGATTACACATTTTAATCCCAGATTGACTCCATGCTGTTTCTCAACATACTTTAATTTCTTCCTGATATAAGTCAATGTTGACTAAATAAATACATGGTAACTTTAATATTTAGGCGAAAATCTTTCAAAAGTCTTATTATGACTTATGACATGAAATTAAATAAACATCAATTCTGCCACTCATTTGCTTCTTTGTACTATTAGGTTCCCTCCAGCTGCAAACACAACCTTGAGTTAAGGTAATGTTTAAAATTGAGAAACAGCTATTTCAGATACCCAGGGATGATAGAAATACATTTTTTTTTTTACAGAGAGAGAGAGAGAATCAATTTTTATTGATCTTTTCACATGGCTTTCGTTGGTCTGACTCTCAGTTGTGTACAAGGTGCTGGGGTTTGAACCCAGGTACTTGGGCATGCCGGGCTAGCGCTGTAACTACTGAGCCACTGCTCCAGCCCAATACATTTGTTAATGGTCTACAGCAGAACAATTTCTGCTTTGACCCTTAGGCTATGCACAAGTTAATATAGTATACATTTTTTTTTAAGAGATAACAGAGGGCTGAAGTAGGCTCAGCGGTTAAGGCGCTTGCCTGGCATGCGCAAGTACGCAGGTTCAAACCCCAGCACCACTTACACAACAAAGAGTCTGAGCAACGAAAGGCCACATGAAAAACTAAATTAAATTGATTCTCTCTTTCTATCTCACTGTCCCCCTCTCTAAAGAGAGAGAAAGAGGGCAGGACAGTGAGAGAATTAATTTTATTTAGTTTTTCATGTAGTTTTCATTGCCTTTACTCTTCATTGCATACATGGTGCTGGAGTTTGAACCAGCATCCTTGTGCATGCCAGGCAAGCCCTGCAACAACTGAGCCACTGATCCAGCCCCCTATAGTATACATCTTTGAAATCATGAGTTTTAGTCATTAGGAGTGGTGAAATTGAGTAGGTACAAAAAGATTGGCTTACCAAAGGAAAAGTAATTAACCAGTTATATAACACATCCCTGAAAAATCGGTGCTCACCATCCTGAGAAGATGTTGGCCCAAAGATGATATACAGTAATCTTGCCTGATTCACCATTGGCCATGGTTTTAATATTCGTGTCAACCAAAAAGCAGAATCACTACGATGTATCCAATGATCAAGGAGGACATTTCTACAGAACAGCCTGATCCTTAACTCCAGTTTTCGGGAACTTCCTACGAAGACAGAAGAATTGTAAACCATCTTTCTAGAAAGGTAGACTGAATATTGGATTGTGATCACAGCAACACATTAACCTTGTGGGTAACATAGTGATCTTTTTTTTTTTTTTTTTTAAAGAGAGAGGGACAGTGAGAGAAACAGAGAAAGAGAGAAACAACTTTATTTAGTTTTTCACATGGCTTAGTTGCTCCAACACTCAGTTGTGTACGTGGTGCTGGGGTTTGAACCCGGGTCCTCGTGCTTGCCAGGCAAGCGCCGAAACCGCTGAGCCACCGCTCCAGCCCTAACATAGTGATCTTAAACAGGATTTTAAACAGGAAGTTACCAAGAGATTATTATTTTTTATTTTTTTAAAGAGAGCTGGAGCATGAGGAAGAGAGAATCAATTTTTATTTTTCTATCTGGCCTTTGTTTCTCCAACACTAGTTGTGTATATAGTGCTGGAATTTGAACCCAGGTCCTCACACTTGCCAGGCAAGTGCTCCCACTACTGAGCTACCAATCCAGCCCTTATCTGTTCTTAAAATGCCCTAACTTTGTAGTTTGATTCACTTGTTATCCTTAACTTCTTCTTCTTCTTTTTTTTTTTTTTAAAGAGAGAGGGACAGTGATAGAGACAGAAAGAGAGAAACAACTTTATCTAGTTTTTCACATGGCCTTAGTTGCTCCAACACTTAGTTGTGTACGTGGTGCTGGGGTTTAGAACCCAGGTCCTCGTGCTTGCCAGGCAAGCGCTGAAACCGCTGAGCCACCGCTCCACCCCCTACCCTTACGTTCTTGATTGCTTTTCTTTTCTTCCTTCCTTTCTTTTTCTTTTCTTTCTTTCTTTCCTTCTTTTTTTTTTTTTTTTTTTTGAGGGAGGGTACTGGGGATTAAACCCAGGGGCACTTTACCCTGAGCTATAGACCTATAGACCCAGTGCTTTTTTATTTTTTGAGATAAGGTCATGATAAATTGCTGGTCTTGAATGCAGAATCCTCCTGCCTCAGTCTACCAAATCACTGAGATTACAGGCACATGGCACGACACCTGGTTTACCTTTTTGAATTACATTCAATACTTTGAATAACAGGTCAATCAAAACACGTGCTTAAGCTGAGATTCCAAGTTCAAGACCAACCTCAGCAATTTAGAGAGAACCTCAGAAACTCAGACCCTGTCTCAAATAAAAAATTTAAAAAAACTGGAATGTAGCTCAGTGGTAAAATTCTCCCATTCAGTGCCCAGACCTCACCTCCAAAAAGAACTTAAGTTTACTAGAAATTTATGCAATTATGGATTAAAAAAATACAGAGGAAAGTCAGAGACAAACATCATTAATATACTTTGTACTGACTTCTTTCAGTTAGCATAAATGTTACTCCATTTTAGATCATCAAGTTTTATTTATTTATTTATTTTGTACTAGGGATTGAACCCATCGAACTGTATCCCCAACCCTTTTTTTTTTCTTCTGGTACTGGGGATTTAACTCAGGGGCACTTTACCAGTGAGTTACATGAGCGGCTTTTCTTTTGAGATAGGGTTTCACTAAATTTTTGAGGGCCTTGAATTTGTGATCCTCCTGTCTCAGCCAGGTGTAGTGGTACACACCTGTAATCCCAGGTATGTGCCACTACACCCAGCCCTAGACCTTTTATTAATTTCTTTCTTTCTTTTTCCTTTTTTAAAGAGAGAGAGAGTGACAAAGAGAGAGAAAGAGGAGAGAAGCAATTTTTATTTAGTTTTTCATGTGACTTTCATTCATTCCTCCGATACTTTGTTGTGTACATGGTGCTGGGGTTTGAACTCGCGCACTCGAGCATGCTAGGCTAGCGCCATAACCGCCGAGCCATCACTCCAGTCCCCCTTTTATTAATTTCAAGACAAGATCTTGCTAATTGCAATGGCTGGCCTCAAACCTTCAGTTCTCCTGCCTTGGACTCTGAAGTAGCTGGGATTGCAGGTGTGTCACTATGCCCAGCCTCATTTTTTTTCCCAAGCAGTTTATTGAAATATAATTCATGTACCGTACATTCTGTCATTTGAAGTATACAGTTTTGGGGCCAGAGATTAGGCTCAGCAGTACAGTGTTTGCCTAGCATGTATGAAGTGCTTGCTGGGGTCAATCATCAATGCTACCAAATAAATAAATAAGTAAAGTGTACAATTTGGGCTGGTGGTGGAGCTCAATGGTGGAGCATGTGCTTAGCATGCATGAGGCTCTGGGTTCAATCGCTAGCACCAAAAAGTAAAGTATACAATTTAATGGTTTTATGTGGCATTATTAAGGGTTCTCTAGAGAAACAACCAACAAGACAGAGATCATACACATAAACTACCCATATGTGTGTGGTGGGAGGAGGGAGAGGGGAAGGGAGAGAGAATATAAAATTGATTTATTTTAAAGAATTGACTCATGTGATTTTAGAGGTTTGGCAAGTTCGAGATATGCAGGGTAGGGCTGGAGTGGTGGCTCAGCGGTTTCAGCGCTTGCCTAGCAGCCATGAGGACCCAGATTCAGACCCCAGCACCACGTGCACAATTGAGTGTTGGAGCAGCTAAAGCCATGTGAAAACCTAAGTGAAGTTGTTTCTCTCTGTTTCTCGCTGTCCCTCTCTCTTTAAGAAAAAAAAAAAGAGAGAGAAAGAGAGAGATATGCAGGGTAAACTGGCATTCTAGAGACCACAGAAGAGTTACACTTAGGGTCCAAAGGTAGTCTTGTAGTAGAATTCCTTCTTGCTTGGGGAGATCTTTTCTATTAAGGCTTTCAACTGATTGGATGGTGTCCCCCTCACCTTATGGAGGGTAATCTGCTTGACTTAAAGTATGCTGATTTAAATGTTCAGCTCATCTAAAAAATATGTTCACAGAAAATTCTGTATTAATGTTTGACCAAATATATGGGTACCATGGCCTAGCTAAGTTGAAAAACAAAATTAAGCATCCCAATTATGTTTTTGTACTTTTTTTTTTAAAGAGGGAGAATGAGAGAGATAAAGAGAGAAACAATTTCCATTCAATTCTTCATGCAGCTTTCGCCACTCCGAGACTTTGTTGGGTACATGGTGCTGGGGTCTGAACCTGCACACCTGAGCATGCCAGGCAAGCGCCGCAACCGCTAAGCCACAGCTCCAGTCCCTGTTTTTATACTTTTTATATGTGTATGTAGTCATAAAGAATAAATATAATCATTTTTATTTGTGTATAAATGGTATAATGAAAGTATCCTTTGGTAAGCTTTTTCTCAAACTACATTTTAAAATTTATCCACATTAATATATGTGGCTCTAGTTATTCATTTTATTTTATTTTATTTTATTTTGGTAGCATGGACTGAACCCATGGGTGCTTAACCACTGAGCCACATTCCCAGCACTTTTATTTTTTTGAGTCAGAGTCTCACTAAGTTGCTTAGGGCCTCAATAAGTGCTAAGGTTGGCTTTGTACTCAAGATCCACCTGCCTCAGCCTCCAGAGCGGCTGGGATTACTGCCTTGCACCAGGACACCTGGCAAGTTATTCATTTTAAATATTAATGGCTTTACTTGTATGAATATACCACAATTCATTTTTCCCATTCTCCTAATGATAGGCCTTTAGGTCGTTGGCAGCATTTCATGGTTACAAATGATGCTGCAGTGATCATTCTTTTTTTTTTTCCCAGGGCTGAGGACTGAACTCAGGACCTTGCGCATGGTAGGCAAGCGCTCTGCCACTGAGTTAAATCCCCAACCCCCTACAGTGATCATTCTTTATACATGTTTCCTTGTGTACATTGTGGGAGTTTGTCAGAGTAAACTTGCTGAATGTGTCTATAATTTTAAAAATATGAAATATTTTGGGCATATAGAAATGTTTTAAGAATACTAGAATAAGCTACTTTGTGCCTACCACACAGTTTAAGGAATGAAATAGTATCCAAATTAAGGCCCTCTGAGGACTTCCCTTTCCCCAATCACAAACTGCTTTTTGCATCAATAGCTCATTTGAGGTTTATCATTTCCTTAAATTTCTTTCTTCTTTACTGTGTATGTATGTATGTATTGGTACTGGGGACTGAACCTAGGGTGCCCTACCACTGAGCTACATTCCCAGTCCTTTTTCTTTTTCTTCTTCTTTTTTTTTTTTCTAGAGAGAGGGGACAGTGAGAGCGAGAGAGAGAGAGAAAGAGAGAATCAATTTTATTTAGTTTTTCATGTGACTTTCGTTGCTCCAACACTTCGTTGCGTATGTGGTGCTGGCGTTCAAACTCATGTACTCGAACATGCCTGGCAATCGCTGTAACTGCTGAGCCACCACTCCAGCCCCGGTACTGGGGTTTGAACTTGCGTCCTCCTGCATGCCAGGCAAGTGCCATAACCACTGAATCACTGCTCCAGCCCTTCATCTTTTTTTTTTTTCCAAAATTTGAGACAGGGTTTCACTAATTTTCCCAGGCTGGCTTTAATTTGCAATCCTCCCGCCTCAGCCTCCTAAGCCACTGGGATTACAGGTGTGTGCCACCATGCCTGGCTTATGTATGTATGTATGTATGTATGTACGTATGTATGTACATACTAGAGATTGAACCCAGGGGTGCTTTACCACTGAACTATACATCCCCAGCCTTTTTATTTTTCATTTTGAGACAGGTTCTCACTAACTTGCTTAGAGCATTAAATTGCTGAGGCTGGCCTTGAACTTGCAAGTCTGCTATCTTATCCCCGAGAGTCACTGGAATTGCAGGCATGCACCATTGTACTTAGCTCTATAATTTATTTTTAAATACACTTTTGGACTCTTCTCTTTTTTCCTACTTTAATTTTCACATAACATCATCTGTGAATTGTAGTTCTTTACCTGGTTTGCTACAGACAACAGTCTGCATCTTGCGGGAGAGATTAGTCAACTCACATAAGAAGTTATAAACACGATGGCACTCAAGTTCATCCCAACCTGCTGTTAAAGTCTGAGGAAAATAAAAATAAAGGAAACATTGCCTGTGTTCAGACCATCAAATCAAAACACAAGTCACTACCCCTTTATGAGCACAACTGATTTTAGCACATGATCAAGGTGATCTATAATTTTTATTTACTATGGAGCTATTCAAACTAGTGAGAAATTTACATAATCAAAATCTAGAAATGCTGTAAAATTATTTCTTTTTGGTTGGAAAGGAAGTGTTTTTTTCAGAGAACTTTTAAACGTATTGAATCCTGAACTATGACAATATGAGAAAAACAAAAGAAAGATCGAAACCCTAAAACACAGCTTTTAGATACCTGAGTTAAATTATACTGTGTCTTAGTTTTAAGGCTATGGTAGAACCCCTTTAGCCCCTCCTAGCTGTCATTCATGATACTACTTACAAACGATAGTGATTTTAAAATAATAATTCTGAGCATTTATTTATGACTTTTGGATGTAAAAAAATTGTATTATTATCTCTGAACATACTGAAATAAATGCACAAACATATGTGTAAAGGAGATTCAAATGGTATACACTATAATTAGATTTTGAAAGATTGATTAGTCACATAAATTCTTCAAATAACTGGATTTCAGTAGTTTAAAAATTAATCTTTAGTCCCCAACACTAATCATCATCATCATCTTATTCTCTTTGGAAGGAGAGAAACGGGTAACAGTGGTTACTTTTGGTGAAAGGAAATCAATAAACTTGAGACAGGCCTGGGGGCCAGACAAGCTTTTTACTGTATATATTTTATGCCTTTTGAATTTTACATGAATACATGTTTATGTGCTACCTACTCCCCCCCCCAAAAAAAAAAGAAAAAAAGAAAGAAAGGAACATTTTAACTTGGAAGAGGTCCCTAAATATGGGTGTTGGTGGCTAGCAGAATAGGATACAGCACAAGATTCTTTCAGGTGCAATACCTATCTCTTAAGCTTGTTAGTTTTAAATCAGATAATACAGGTAAACTGTTTGTAACAGTGTTTGGCACATAGTAAAGTCTTAATTAATGCTAATTATTATTTTTATCTTCTCTGTTTACTATAAAAGATTAGTCAAGGGGCTGGAGCCGTGGCTCAGCAGTTACAGTGCTTGCCTTGCATGCACAAGTACTCGAGTTCGAACCCCAGCACCACATACACAACAAAGTGTTGGAGCAATGAAAGACACATGAAAAACTAAATTAAAAAATTGATTCTCTCTGTCTCTCTCTCTGTTCCTCTCTCTTAAAAAATTAGTCAAAAATGCTGATTTCTTCTTTCTTTCTATCAAGGATTGAACCCAGGGACACTTAACCACTAAGGCCTCTTTTATTTTTTATTTTGAGCCAGGGTCTTGCTAAATGGCTGAGGTTGGCCCTCCTGAGCTTCTGGGATTATAGGTGTGCACCACCATGCCTAGCTGTACAGTAGGTTTCCAAAATCACACCTTAAATAACTACTCCAAGAATTTAAACTTACTATAAACATAAACATAAGTGCATGCACACTGCCCTGTAAGATTTCTAGTTTTTTACAAGTGGCTAGAAACTTGGAGGACATTGTTATAGAGTAAATAAATGTTAAACATTTCTCACTAGTTAGAACTGAAGAAGAAAATCTAAGATGGCAAAAACCCTATAAGATTAATACATTCTCCTATCTTTACAGTTTTATTTTGCTTTCTTTAAGATTATTGTAACTTCTATTAACTGATGGAAGGATAGATTCCATGCTCTACTTGTTAACAGTTCAAAAAAGCATTCATTTCCTTCTTTCATTAAAAAATGTACCTGTAAAAACATGCCATAACATGGTAATCCTAAACACTGCACAGGAGCTGCACAGCCATTGAATTTAAAACAGGAAACCTGTAAAGAGAACAATTGTTCATTATGTTTTTTCAGTGGACCTTGTACAATGATGTGACATTCAAATTTAATGGAAATAAGCAAGATTTTTTCAGTATATATTCTGATGAGCACTGTTGTAGATAGGTGAGGATTACAAAGAAAGTATGAAACAGTCTCTACACTCAAGGAGCTCACAATTTATTTAGAAGAATAAGATATACAAATGTAAAATTACTATAATTCAGGTTACATGTTTAAATGACTGCATAAATACTATATTGGACAATATGAAAAGAAGAAAAAGGCAAAATTGGGAATGATCAAAAAAGCTCATGAAAGGGGCTGGAGCGGTGGCTCAGCGGTTTCAGCGCTTGCCTGGTAAGCACGAGGACCTGGGTTCAAACCCCGGCACCATGTACACAACTGAGTGTTGGAGCAACTAAGGCCATGTGAAAAACTAAATAAAGTTGTTTCTCTCTTAAAAAAAAAAAAAAAGCTCATGAAAGACACATGTAAAACAAGCAATGCCTTAATAGGATTCTGACATAAGGAATGGAAAGTACTGGTAAGGGAAACGTAAGGACAAAATTCTATGGAGGTAGAAGAAATAATGTTTATTTGCATTGTTGAGAGAAGGCTACATACCACCTATGGTAACTTATTCTGCTAAAATGGAATAGTCGCACTCTACCACTGAGTTATATCCCTAGTCCTTTTTACTTTTTATTTTGAGACAGGGTCTCACTAAGTTGCTGAGGCTTGCCTCAAACTTGTAATCTTCCTACTTCAGCCTCCCAAATTGCTGGGCTTACAGGCATGTGCTACCTTGTCTGACTCACTGAAAGATTTTTAAGCAAGAAAGTTATCTTGATGAATATGATGCTTTTGGAAAATAAATGAACAACAATAACATCCTTGAATTTGTACACAGAACAGTTTGGGGAGTGATGAGATGGATCGCAGAAAGATCATTTGGGAAGCTGCTGCAATAATATAGACCAGAACTCAGTGCAAACACTGCATGGAAAATAGTGTGTGAGCACAGAACTGAACCATTGGATTAGATGTATGTTTAGATTTATTTTGTAAAACTCAAAAATCCTCTACAGAGATTATGCCCAAATGCATTGATGTACATTTCCAAGTCTATTATCTTCAGAGGCTTGTCATATTATATATTTAAAATATTTTCTTATATTTTTATGTATTTAATCAATAATAAGATGTCAACATTTTGAAAGTACTTAATTTTAATAAAATATCTAAATTACCATTTTAAAACATTTTGAAAGTACTTAATTTTAATAAAATATCTAAATTACCATTTTAAAACTTCCTCAGAAATTCTATGTGGGGTAAAAATGATTTATACTGTACTGTTTTTTCTCTATATGAATACCTCTGATAATGTTTAATTTATAAGTTAGGCATAGTAAAAAAACAGTAACAATAATAAATAGAACAATTATTGGGGTGGAGCGGTGGCTCATCGGTTATGGCGCTTGCCTGGCATGTGCAAGTACGAGGGTTCAAACCCCAGCACCACGTACACAACAAAGTGTCGGAGCAACGACAGTCACATGAAAAACTAAATAAAATTGCTTCTTTCTTTTTTTAAAAAAAGAACAATTATAACAAGGTGCTGTTATAAAATTGCCAACACCATTACTCCTGAATTTTGAGGCCATTATTAAGTAAAAGAGTTACTTGAACACAAGCATTATGATACCAAAACAGTGCATCTGATAATCCAGTCTTTTACTAAATGACTAATGGGTGGTAGCAAATACAGCATGGGTGCACTGGCAAAGGGATGATTCACAACCCAGGAGGGATACATCAGGCTGACAAGTTTTTATCATTCTACTCAGAATGGTGCACAATGTAAAAGTTATGAATTGTTTACTTCTGGAATTTGCCATCTAATACTTTCAGACTGTAGTTGATTGTGGGTAACAGAATTGTGGATAAGAGGGAATGACTGTATTATACTTTATTTCAGAGTTACATAATCTCTGAGTAGTACCTGGTAAAGTATTAGATTATCACTGATCAAATTTTAGTACTAATTAATGAATTGCTATTAGTTATAGATTTAAAATGAGTATAAGACATTAGTAATAAAATATTTTTACTAGAAATTAAGACTGAACTAATTCAGAAGTATGATCTTACTTCTGAGAGTATCTTGTGAATGTACTTTAGTCTTTCCTTGGTGGGTAGCAGCAATGTGCATCTTTTAAATAGCAGACCTGAGGAAAGTAAAGAGACACAAGAAAAAAAATGACAACAATGCAATTAGTTCAAGCATATCAATAGCATAGTATAATGTTTCCTGAAAGTCAAGTATGGCATCCCGTGGTGAACTATGATATAATTTTTACAAAAACATCTGGGAGGAAGGGGACAAAACCTTTATACTACATGATTTCTGATGTCAAGTGTCTCTGATGTCCATTTAGAAGGCCCTGGCAAAACATCTTGCAAAAAAGTTGTGAAATTTGCTGGGCGTGATGGTACACGACTGTAATCCCAGCTACTTGGGAGGCTGAGGCAGGAGTATCACTAGTCTGAGGCCAACTTCAACAACTTAGCAAGACTCTGTCTCAAATAAAATATAAAGTTGAAGGGGCCTGGGGATGTGGCTCAGTGGTAGAACACCCTTGGGTTCAATCCCCAGTACTGGAAAAAAAGAGTAGTAAAATTCATACCTTAAGACACATGTGGAAAGTATTTAGATTTACAAAGATACAATCAGAAGAAATAAAGATACGCTAGGGAAACTTCTTTATTCCATAGAAAATGAATTCCAATATCTCTTGAAATTAACCTCCAGCTCGAAAAGGAAAATATTTTAAGAGCTGTTAATGTAAAATATGGAAAAAATTGGAAGAGATTTTAATTCCTTTCTCCAAACACAAAAATTTAAAGTCATGAGTATTTAAAATTTCAAATGTTAAAAGTCATTTTTGCTCACGGAGAGTATCTTCTTTGTATGAAATATCTATCATTTCTGTCAGATATCCTTTAACGGAGCTTGTATGTTAGGAATATGTAGGATTTTGTGATCAGACATTTAAAAAAAGGAAAAGGCAAAAAATTCATTCAATTTTTCTTAGTAAGATGTGACTTGAACTACTGTGATAGGAAGTATATGATTTGTTTCCCCTAAGTATTCTATTTTCCTAAAATTGTAAAACACTGTTAACATTCTGGTAAGGACAAATGTCTTCAAACTAAAAATAAGATACATGGTAGGAAAATATAAATTTCATGACTTCCTTCAGTTTTTATCTTCTCTGCACTTATTATTTTCCATAATCTAATAATTATATAATTCTGAAGAATCTATAAGGTTCTAACAGAATTGAGTTTTAATCATAGATTACCTTTTTATATCCAGTGTCACTTGTGAAGCAAGTGCTTTACCACTGAGCTATATACTTAGCCCATCTCCTTATTTTCGTATATAAAAAAGACATTTTCAGTGTTTGTTTCTTAGGTTGAGATCTTTTCCTGTCCTTTTTAACATTCAGTCTCATGGCACATCATTGCTGGGGAATTGGAAGTTCTAATAGTATGTTGGTTGCCTTTTCTAATGTAAAACATCTATTTATAAGAGTTGTAATTTTCCATAAAACACATTATTGGATGACTTTTTTTTTTTAACACTGGCGCTCTGCTATATTCTTTAGAGACCAAATTCTTGCCATTAAATAGTCATATGAAATGTTCTTTCCACATTGGCAATCTACTCTGTTTTGTGTGAAAAAAGCAAATTAAAATTTATAATCTTCAAAGTGCAGGATTCTGAAAATGTTATTTTAATGTCTGAAAATAAGATTAGATCAGATAGGAAGGAAAACAGGAGAAAATAATGTGTACATCAAACATTTACCTAAAGAATCAATCATAACCCTAGTGTCTGCATCAAAATTAAATGGAAGTCTGAAACCAATATATGAATAAAATCATTTTTACAAAGCCACCCATTGGGGCTGGAGTGGTGGCTCAGCAGTTATTGAAATTGCCTGGCATGTGTGAGTATGTGAGCTCAAACCCCAGCACCATGTACACAATAAAGTGTCTGAGGAATGAAAGTCACATGAAAAACCAAATAAAAATTGCTTCTCTCTCTCTCTCTCACTGTCCCCTCTTTCTTTAAAAAAAAAAAAAGCAAAATTCAGGGCTGGAATGGGCTCAGTGTTTGGAGCACTTGCCTGGCATGTGTGAGGACCCAGGTTCAAATCCCAGCACCACATACACAATTAAGTGTTGGAGAAATGAAGGTCAGGTGAAAAAATAAATAATAAAAAAATTGATTCTCTCTTTCTCTCTCTTTAAAAGAAAGAATTAAAATAAAATACAAAGCCATGAATTAAGATCAATACAGGGGACTGGAGCAGTGACTGGGTAGTTATAGCGTTTGCCTGGCATTCACAAAGACAGGAGTTCAAGCCCTAGCACCACGAATACAACAAAGTGTCAGAGCAATGAAAACTACATGAATAACTAAATAAAATTGATTCTCTGTTCTCTTTCTCACTGTCCCTCTATCTTTCAAGGAAAAAAAATCAATACAAATTGGGCACAGTGGTCCATACCTATAATTCCAGTGACTCTGGATGGTGTGGCAGGAGGATGGCCAAGTTCAAGGCCAACCTTAGCAATTTAGCAAGGCCCTAAACAACTTAGTGAGATCCTGTCTCAAATTAAGAAATAAAAACCCTGGGAATATAGCTTAGTGGTTAAATGCTGGGTTCAGTTCCTAATACCCCCCAAAGTCAATACATATTTGTCTTTTGAAAAGTAATAATCTATATAATTCTCTCTCTTTCTTTCTTTTTCTTTCCTTTTCCTATTTTCCTGGGCTGAAGATAGAAACCAGGGTTTTGTTCACACTAGGTAAGCATCTGCCACTGAGCTACATTCCTAGACCCACAGAATTCCCATATAATTGTCTTAATATTTTGTTCAATTTTTTAAGCAACTGAGACTTTATCAGGAAAAAATAAAATTCTTTCAGTCAAAAACCAGAGGATAAGCTCTATTATCTGATGATGTCTGGAAAAAAAAGAAATGTACAATGAAAAGTAGTAAAAAGTAATTGCCATTATTGGTTACAGGATATATGAAACTGAGTCACGAATACTGAAACCAACAACACTTTATGCAGATTACACACCTTTCATTTGGTCTTATTAAATATACTCATCAAATATACTTTGACATACCTATATAATCTTCTTTTATTATCTTAAACTAGTCATCCTTCGACTATTAAAAGGCAATATTCATTTAATTTATTATTATGACTTTATTTAAATCTCAACATTATCTTGATATTTGGTTTTACTGCCATGTTTTGGTTGATTATAAAGTAGTTTCACAGTGCATAAAAAACATAGTTTCTGATAAGTTAATAAGTGATCTCTCACAATGATGTGATTAAATTTCTATTTTTAAGGACTGCATTATGGTAGGAATAGAAAAGAGGTGTAGAGATAAAACCTGTTAGATCCACAGGAAATAAAGCATAGAAAACACATCATTCTCCTAAATTGGTAAACCACCTAGACAACAGGCATAGATGATAGTATCCACATGAAATTATAAGCACTGACACTTTAAAGTGCATTTTCTCATCTTTAAAGATAAATGTAAGGGGCTGTTGTTAAGGGAAAGTCCTCACATTAAAAAGTAAAAACATCATAGAAATAGGCACATTTTAGGAAATATTCCATATCCCATTGGTCTTATAATAGTGAATAATAAAGTCATCTTAATTTTCAGTTCAAGAATTACCTAGAGGAGGCTGGAGCGGTGACTCAGTGGTTATTGCGCTTGCCTGGCATGCGTTGAGGACTGGTGTTCGAACCCCAGCACCACATACCAATGTATTGGTAAGTGTTGAAGCAGTGAAAACCAGAGAAAAACTAAATAAAATTGATTATCTTTTTCTCTCACTCCCCTCACCCTTAAAAAAAAAAAATTACCTAGAGATTTGTAGTGTTCCAGTATAGCAGGGTCTCGTTTTCTACCAGGCAGCTCAAGGTTATGAAAATCCTGTAGTAAAAGTCTTTTGCTTCCTGATGCAGTTGAAATATAATTAATAATGTGCTGACTGACTGTTTTTGACACCATGCTTAGCATACTGACATCCTTCACTACCAAAAGAAATACATATACGTATGTATGAATGGCTTAAATACAATATCACTCATTATAGTCTATTAACTTACAAGTTAATTCATTAATAATAATAATAAGCATAGTATGAAATATCTTAAAATTGTTTTAAATCCAGTTCTCAATGATTACAAACATGTTGAGATGTAACAACCAAGTTACCACATTATTACGGTTAGAGGTATGCTTTAAAGAGTTTGAGCACTGAGCTTTCTCATTGTAGCCCTTACCTAACAATGATGAAACTTTTGAAAATAAACTTCACATGAATGCTATTAACATTTTAGCAGAGCCTGAGATGACAAACCAGTTCTTGGGGAAAATTATGTAGCCTAGTCATTGTCCCCATTCCTCACCTGACAAATATCTTAAGATTATTTGGAATATTTCCAATGGCAAGGCTTTAAAATTTCCAAGTGTTGATAAGGGTTGAGAATCTGAATCAAGGGTGTTAGAAAAATAGCTGGATCGACGATTGCTACGTCTGTATTTCTGGTTGGGAATCAAAGTGAAACTGGTATTTATTTTAGATGCCATCTTTTTCTTATCTCACGAATTTATCCTGGTTAGAAAAATAAAGTACAAGAGACAAAGAAGAAAGGAAATTAAAGCGATGAAGAGGTTTTGTTTTTGTTTTTGCTTTTTCTAGTGCTGGAATGGAATCCAGGGCCTGGTATATGCTAACCAAGTGCTCTACCACTGAGCTATACCGGCCACACTTGTTTTATTTTGTTCTGTTTTGTTTTTAATGAAAGGATCCACACTCTGTCGGGCAATAGCTATCTCTTCACATTTACACAGTCTTACTATGATATCTGATTTATGACTTTCTTATCAATGATCTATTTATTCATCTTAGCATTATTTGAAAAAAATTTAAATCCTTTATCTCTTTTTTTTTTTTTTTACTATATCAAAATTTAAAACTTTTATTCAGAGGATAGAATCATCAGGGCAATCCTTTATCTCTTGACCAAATATTCTAGATAAAGAGTTTTAGTAGGACTAAAGACATGTATTTAAAAATGTCTTTAAGGAGTTGGGGATTTAGTTCAGTGGCAGAGCCCTTGCCTAGCATGCGCAAGGCCCTGAGTTCCATCCTCAACCCTGAAAAAAAAATGTCTTTAAAAGAAAAGGAAACTGCAAGATAGGAGAAAAGTAAAAGAATTAATATGTCTTTTTGTTTTTTTTGCAATACAGGGAGTTGAACCCAGGAGTAGTCTACGTTTGCACTACATCCCCATTTCTTTTTATTTTTTAAATAGCGACTTGATAAGTTGCCCAGGTAGGTCTTGAATTTGCAACCTGATGGGGCTGGAGCAGTGGCTCAGTGGTTTCAGCACTTGCCTGGCAAGTGCGAGGACACGGGTTCAAACCCCAGCACCACGTACACAACTGAGTGTTGGAGCAACTAAGTGTTGGAGCAAACTAAGGCCATGTGAAAAACTAAATAAAGTTGTTTCTCTCTTTCTGTCTCTCTCACTGTCCTCTCTCTTTAAAAAAAAAAAAAAAAAGAAAGAACTTGCAACCTGAATCACCACGTACACAACTGAGTGTTGGAGCAAACTAAGGCCATGTGAAAAACTAAATAAAGTTGTTTCTCTCTTTCTGTCTCTCTCACTGTCCTCTCTCTTTAAAAAAAAAAAAAAAAAAGAAAACTTGCAACCTGAATTCATTGTTCAGTATGAGTTTTGATAGATATAGGAAGGAATATCATGATAGAAAAAGGAAAAGAAAAAAGATAAAGGAAAAATTAATTTAAAAAATCATAAGATACATTTAATATCTATCAGAGTTGGTGGTATGCTCAGTGTAAGTACTTGCCTAGCATTCGTGAGGCCCTGAGTTCATTCCCCAGCACACAAACAAAAACACACAAGACGTCTCATAATATCCACCAATAGAATGTTCTTTACAACCTCCATATTCTAAAAAAGTTAATGTAGCTTTAAAAACTTGTAATATTTTTATATTTCTTTGAAATTGAGTGCTGACGTAATTTTGTTAGAAACAATAACAAAAAAATTAGTTATTTAAATCCACTAAACTCAAAAATAAAAAAACAAAAACAAAAAATATGTGTACTAGCTCTAATAGATTAAATAGGTGGCATTACTATTATCAATTATGTGCAGCATAATACATACACAATCAGTAAAATAAAAGTTTTGTAAATATGGCTAGGATTTTTCCTCTTTTTTTTTTTTTTTTTTAACAGTACTAGAGATCAAACCTAGAGCCCTGTGCATGCTAGGCAAGCACTCTTCGTAAATAAACTACATCCCCAATCCATTGGTTCTACTTTTGTCAAAAACAATCTCTGATAAGTCTTAGGAAAGGCCTAGACAATTTGATTTTAAAGGCAAACATTTACTTTAGAAATAATTGATTATTTATTTACAGTAAAAAATAAAACTTTATATATTATGCAGGGCTGGGGCTGGGGCTGGGGCTGGGGCTGAGGCTGAGTGATGGAGTTCTGCCTTGCAGGTGTGAAGCCCTGGGTTCGATCCTCAGCACTGCAGAAAAAAAAAATAAGGAGCTGGAGTAGTGGCTTAAATAAACTTTAGAGTGCTTGCCTGGCGTGCATGTGGACCCAGGTTTGATGCCCATCACCACATACACAACTAAGTGCATATAACTAAGTGGAGGCAAAACAAGAAACCAAATGAAAAAATAAAAAATTAACACTCTCTCTTTTTTTTTTTTTTTCAGGGCTGAGGACCTAACTCCAGGCCTTGCACATGCTAGGCAAGCGCTCTGCCACTGAGCTAAATCCCCAACCCCAACATTCTCTGTGTAAATAAAATAAAATAAAGGTATTATGTCCACTACAACCAAAAAAGTTTAAATACATATATATTATGATCACATACAGTGTCTGGGCAATTTGTTTCTTCATTTCAGAATAAGTAATTGTTTTTTTTTGTGTGTGTATGTATAACTAGAACTCCAATCTAAGATTCCTTGTTTCTCAAGTAACAGCTAAGGCATTTCATCAGTTACAAATATGTCTAACCAAAATGCATTTTATCCTTTCTGTATAAAATTGCTAAAAAAAATCACATTGTTACTTATCCATCTTAAAAGGTTACATTTCACCTTAACATCAATTTAGAAACAGTTATACATTTGAACACTGAGCATATTTAGTACACAGCTAAAAGCATAATCTGAATTCCTTTAAAACCATATCATAGTGCTTTGCTTCAGAATTCAGCGAACATTTAAATTAGTAGATGTTTTTAAAATAGTCATTAAAATTACACATATCAGAACGTTGACAAAATGCAGGTTTTTAAAGATGCAATTCACTTCTAAACACTTTGGTGTTTACCTAATTCTGCAATTTTGCATACGGATGTATATGTGTACATATGCATAGAATATAAATGGTCATAAATGCCATATAGAACAAATATTGCGTCGTAAATAAATGTGGATGCAAACGCATGCACATTCATTTACAACGACAGAGGGCTAACTGTTCACATTGCTTAGGGATCCGCCCTGGCCTCGCGTGACTCCGCCACGGGGAATCTCCCGACTGAATGCACGCGGCAGCTCGCAGCGGCTCACAGTGGGCACTTTAAAGCGCTGTCCTTGTAACGGTACAGATCTGGCTCCGGATTTGTCGCGTCTCCCGGAGCAGCCGCCGGGCCGAGGGAGACTCGGGGCGGTGCTCGCGGCTCCCCGAGGACGCGCGGACCCCGCAGGCGACTTCACCGTGCGCCCGCCGAGGACACGAAAGAGCAGACCGAACTATTCTAAAACCGCGGTCTCTCACAACGCCTTATCTTCCCGTCTCGTACCGGATGTTTTGGGGGGAAACGGAGGCTTTTTTTTTTTTTTTTTGAGATTCCCAAATGTCTCACCCCCGACTCTGTCTGGCTTCCTCACCGCAACGACGGTCAGCTGGCGTCTCGGGGTCCCCGTCCCGTCCCACTAATTTCCCACTGAGGATCTGAGGGCCCGCGGGCGGGGGCGCTGTTTCTTCTCTCTCTTTTTTTAAGATAATAAACATCAGACAGCAAATCGCAGGGGTTTAACCTAAAGCCCTGGGAAGAGACTCGCCCCAGCTGCTCGCCGACTACCCCAAAAAACTCCAGAGGGCAACCTGGGGGCCTCAGAGACGCTGGCGGGGAGCCTGACCACTCGGCGACGCACCGCCTACCCGCTCCAGTCCGGGACCGGAGGAAACTATTTCCACAAGAAGGTACTAGAGAGAGAACCCCTCTTTTTTTTTTTTTTTTTTTTTTTTTACCACAGATTTTGACAGTTTTCCGGCCAAGGAATCACAGGAAAGTGGGAGTTAGACGCTTTGTCCCACCATCCTCAAATTTCTTAATGTTTAAAAAGGAAAATATCTCCTCAGGGTTTTCCCGCCAGGGAACAGGGAGGGTCCGGCTCCCGACGGCTCCGGAGCTGCGTTCCCGCCTCCCGGACGCCCCCGTGGCCTCAAGAACATTTTAGAATCCTCCCAGGAGCCCCAGCGGGAGGGAAGACCCGCCCCCTCATGAATAGCGAGGAAGCCGCGCCCGCCCACCTTATGAATAATTCAGATCCCGCCCAGGAGGCCCCGCCCCTCGTGAATAGTAAGCAGGCTCCCACAATGCCCTCCTTCATGAATAATTACCGAGGGTGAGGTTCTTGGAGCTCCAGGCCTCCTAGAGCACCTTTTGCTCCAAGCTGAAGACAGCTAGGGCTGGAGCCGTTACCTCTGGGGGAGGGGAGGGTGCCAGCCGAGAGCCCAGACCTGGCGAGCCACACACATCTCCACATCCTTGCCCTGCACTCAGTTTGGAGCCTGCGCTCTCACCCCAAATGAGTTACAGGATCTTCCAACAAAACTTTTTGTTGTTGTTGTTGTTGTTGTTGTTGGAAAAACACCTCCAAACATTTGTCTATTTTATTTATTTATTTATTTTTATGGTTCTAGAACTCAGGACCTCACCCAGGCCAGGCAAGAGTTCTGCCATTTAACCGCATCCCCGACCCCTTTTTATTTTTTATTTTGAGACAGGGTCTCGCTGGATTGCCCAGATGGGCCTTGAACCTGTGGCCCTCCTCTTGCCTCAGCCTCCCATGTAGCTAGAATTACGGGCCTGCTTGTCTGCCTGTCTGCCTAGGAAGATGAAGGCCTCTAAATCTTTCAAGATGGAGCCCAAGACAAATCTTGCTAGTGTGGCCCTCCTCCCTTGAAGATTAAATTCGCAGTCATTTATTCATGGAGTCAGTAACTATTTATTGAAGCCTGCACTGGGTCAGGCGGTGGAGTAGACCCTAAGGACACAACAGAGAACAAGACACATAAGTTTTCTGCTTTAATGGAGTTTATTAGTCTAATGGGGAAGATAGAATAAACACAGTAAGTGTGTACAGATGGTGAGAGCAGTGTTATAGAGAAATAAGACAACAGAGAATAACAGATGTGCATAGAGAGGGAGCTGCTTTAGATGAACTGGTTATGAAAAGTCCTTTGAGGAGGTGACATTTAATTTGAGAACTAATGGAGGAGGGACCAGTCAGGAGAAGAGCTGTGGTTAGAGAGAACAATGGGACAGATTCTCTTACTTTGGAGGACCAATTCTACATTATAGCCAACAAATAAAAATAAAATAAATGCAAAAAAACAGAAAAAAACAAACAGCTATGTAAAGGTTGAATTAAAACTTCAGATTAATTGATACTCTGTTATGAAGTTAAAAACATTCATCAGTTTTGACATTGTATCATTTTGAAGCCTATTCTTTTTTTTTTCTTGTCTCAAACATTTTTATAGATCCTTGACAAGGTCTTGGCTGCTAGGCAGTGGGCCAGGAGTGCATAATGGATACAAATACCATCGAAGTTTTATCATTGAAGTGATATGATATGATTTACACCATTAAAAGATTGTTTTAGCATTTATGTGGAGAATGAATGAGGCTGGTAGGAGTAGAAGGTTAGAATGTTATTGTAGGAGCTAACGAGATGGACTCAAGACATTCTGAGCATGTGCTGATAATTTGCTGGTGGATTAGATATGGGGGCAGAGAAAGAAATTAGGGATGATTTGCAGGCTTCTGACTTTAATAAGTGAGTAATAATTGAGATGTGCAAGTGGGGAGAACTTTATTTGGTAGAGAATTAAGAGTTAAATTTTATAGCCAGTGACTTGGGAGGCTGAGGCAGGAGGACAGCAAGTTTGAGGCCAGCCTTGACAACTTAGTGAGAACCTGTCTCAAAGTATGTTTTTTAAAAAGGGCGCAGGGGTGGGGAGCTGGAGCACTTGCCAGGCGTGCGTGAGGATCCCGCACCACATACACAACCAAGTTTCAGAAAAACAAGACCCAGATGAAAAAATAAAGTTGATTCTTTCTTTTTCTCTTTCTTCTATCCCTCTCTCTCTTAAAAAAAAAAAAGGGTGAGGGATGCTGGGGACACAGGTTGGTGGTAGAGCACCCCTGGATTTAATCTTTAGTACCTCCTGTCCCCAGATATCCCCAAAGAGCTGTTAAGGAAGCAAATGAATTTACAAATCTGGAAGTTGGAGGAAAATCTCTGAGCTGGGAACATAAAATTAAGAAATTTTAGTTTCAGAGGGATATCAAGAATGGGAAACGGGGGGGCAGGGGCTGGAGTGGTGGCTTGGAGGTGACAGCGCTTGCCTGGCATGCGCAAGTACACAGGTTCAAACCCCAGCACCCACATACACAACTAAGTGTTGGAGCAACGAAAGCCATGTGAAAAACTCAATAAAAATTGATTCTCTCTGTCTCTCTCTCTCTCTCACTGTCCTCTCTCAAAAAAAAAAAAAAAAAAAAAAAAAAAAAAAAAAAAAAAAAAAAAAAAAGAGAAAAAGAAAAAAAAAAAGAATGGGAAACGGAGGACCTGTTCTCAAGAGATTGTAAAGGAGTATCTAGTGAAGTAAGCGGGAGAAAAGCAGGAGATTACGGAGTCACAGAGCCCTCAGACAGGGTGCTTCAGGGATGGGGAGAGTCTGTGCCAAGTACTGCAGAGCTCAGGAGAGTGTCTTCGAGATGAGCATCCCAGGGAATACCGGCAAGCACAAGCCACCCAGGCACATAAAAGCCAATATTATAGCACGAGGTTTCTTTTCAGGGAGGGTCAGTGCGTGTGTGGGATTCTGAGCTTGGGCGGACAGCTGTGTGTATCTATTTTTTTTTTTAAAGAAGGAGAGAAAGAATCAATTTTATTTATTTATTTTTTTGTCTGGCCTTTGTTTCTCTAACACTTAGTTCTCCCTTGGGTCAATCCTCAGTGCTGGGGGGAAAAGAAAAAAAAAAGAATACATGTAATACATGTTAGTCCAGGTTGGGTATGTAGCTAAAGCTCTACTTACGCACAGCTAACCCTGGGCCTAGATGGAGTTCAAACCCAGGTCCTCATGCATGCCAGGGAAGAGCTCCAACCTCTGAGCCACTGCTCCAGCCCCATGTATGTATCTACTCTTGAAAAGTGGGTTTCAAGACAGGCTTGAGTGAATTCTGGAGACTTTGATGACTTAAATACTTTGTTGTTTAAAGGATTTATGTCTGTTCAGGCCTTTTTAAAATGTGTCTTTGGGTCTATCTTTAGGTGTCTTCAGGCCTTAACCAGTTTCACAGGGGCCCACTGACTTCCCCAGGTTAGGAGAAGCATGCTGCAGGTCTGCCTCTCATTCCCATTTCAAGAACCCACAGTGACAGCCACATCAGACTCAAATACCTTTGCTGTTTCCGTTCTCTATCATCCATCTTCCCCCTAGTCATTCATTCATGTGTTACATTGATCCATGCCCATTTTTATCTAGGCCCAGGCTTAGCTGGGTTACTTACAGTAGAGCTTTAGCCTTCTTATGGTTCATGGTCACAAGTTCCCAACCTGGACTAACATCTATTGTTTTTTTTTCGGTACTGAGGATTGACTCCAGGGCCTTGTATGTGCTAGGCAGGCTCTCTATCAATGAGCTAAATCCCCAATCCTGTTTATTTTGAGACAGGGTCTTGCTAAGTTGCAGAGAAGTCTCACTAAATTGCTAAAGCTGGCCTTGAACTTGAGATCCTCCCGCCTCAGCCTCCCAAGTCAATGGAATTACAGGCATGTACCACTGTGCCCAACTGACTAACACATATTCCATTTCTTTCCCAGAAAACAAGTCTACCACTCTAGTGGAGGTGGGGAGAAGAATCTCAGCCTTACCCTTATCCTTTTGTGCTAAAACATCCATCTAAAACAACTTCCCTCCTTCCTAAATCTTCCTCTAGGGCCCATTTTAAGAGTCACACCTGGAGGATGGGGGCATAGCTCAGTGGTAGAGTGCATGTTTAGTATGCACAAGGTTCTGGGTTACACAGCATTCATTATAAAGATATATGCAAATTTGTTTGTTTCTGCATCATTAGTTTGTTTCAAATTTAGAGGTTTTTCTATTTAAACAAAGCCTAAATGAGCACCATATATATTCATAGGTTAAATTTTGAAAGTTAATTTCACTTTTAAAAAGTATATAATTTGGGGCTGGAGCGGTGGCTCAGCAGTTTCGCACTTGCCTGGCAAGCACGAGGACCCGGGTTCAAACCCCAGCACCACGTACACAACTAAGTGTTGGAGCAACTAAGTTCATGTGAAAAGCTAAATAAAAGTTGTTTCTCTTTCTGTATCCCTCACGGTCCCTCTCTCTTTAAAAAAAAAAAAAGTATATAATTTAGGGGCTGGAGCAGTGGCTCAGCGGTTATGGTGCTTGCCTGGCATGTGCCAGTATGCAGGTTCAAACCCCAGCATCACATACACAAGGAAGTGTCCAAGCAACAAAAGCCACATGAAAAACTAAATAAAATTGATTCTCTCTCTTCTCTTACTGTCTCTCTCTCTTTTTAAATTTAAAAAAAAAATTTTTTTTAAAGAGGGAAGGACAGTGAGAGAGACAGAATAAATTTTTATTGAGTTTTTCACATGGCTTTCATTGCTCCAACACTTATTTGTGTACGTGGGTGTTGGGGTTTGAACCTGTGCACCTGCACATGCCGGGCAAGCTCCTTAACCACCGAGCCACTGCTCCAGCCACTGTCTCTCTCTCTTAAAAAAAAAAAAAAAAAAAGTACATAATTTAGGGGCTGGAGCAGTGGCTCGGTGGTTCGAGTGCTTGCCTGGCTTGCGTGAGGAGCCAGGTTTGGACCCCAGCATCACATACACAACAACTAAGTGTTAGAGAAACAAAAACCAGATGATTTTCTCTCTCTCACTTTCTCACTCTTTCTCTCTTTAGAAATTAAAAAAAAAAGCATATAATTTAGCCAGGCACAGTGGTGCATGACTGTAATCCCAGTGACTCGGAAAGCCAGGAGAGAAGGATTGCAAGTTCAAAGCCAGCCTGAGCAACTTAAGCGAGATCCTGTCTTAAAAATATAAAAAGGGCTGGGGATGTGGCTCAGTGTTTAAAATCCCTGGTACCCCCCCAAACAGTGTATAATTTAGAGGCTACTATTAAAAAAACCAGAAATTGATAAGTGTTGGTAAGGATGTGGAGAAGCGGGAGCCCTGGGGAGTGTTGTGAAAGTATAAATTGGTGCAGTCACTGTGGAAGGCTGTCGGGCTTCCTCAAAAAAAAAAATAAATAAATGAAATTATCTTATGATGCAACCATTTCACTTCCATGTATACACCCTGAAGAAGGGAAAGCAGGGCCTCCAGTAGTTAATTATATAACCATGTTCATATCAACATTTTTTGTAGTAGCAAAAGCATGGAAGCAGCTCATGACGGTCAACAGGTGAAGAGATATGGTAGCGGAATACTATTAAGTCTTGAAAAGAAAGGAAACTCTGATGTAGGCTTCATCATGGATGAATCTTGAGGACACAACTCTGCAATATGGCAAGTTGAGAAGCATATTTACTAATATATATATATGCACACACACATATATTTAGTTCAAATATATATTTATATAAAAATTAAGTGTATGTGGAACCAAGAACGTTGCACAGTCTTTAGGATACAACCTAGTGATAAGATTTCATCAAAAAGCAGGCTTTGGGGGGCTGGAGCAGTGGCTTGGCGGTGATGGCACTTGCCCGGCATGCGCGAGTACTCGAGTTCAAACCCCAGCACCACGTACACAACGAAGTCTTGGAGCAACAAAGGCCACATGAAAAACTAAATAAAAATTGATTCTCTCTCTCTCTCTCTCTCTCTCACTGTCCTTCTCTCTTTAAAAAAAAAAAAAAAAGCAGTCTTTGGCAGGAGAATGACTTTTAGCGTTGGAAAGAAATTCTTCAATTTTCAGACAAGGGCACCAAGACCCAAGGAGTTAATTGCCGTTCTCAAGGTTTTCAGCTACATCATCCTGGCATGCAGCCAATGTGAGCAACTACATTTAGATCATGCCACATTTTGTATGGAAAAGTACTATTTTAAAAAGTTAACTATAAAATAATATGGACAGTATTGTTCTATTTTAAGAGAAAAATGTATATGTATATAAAGTATTGGAAGGAATGACACTATTAACATGTCAGCAGTAGTTATTTTTACATAGCTAGATTAAGGAGGATTTATATTCTTTTTTCTTTGGTGCTTTTCTGAGTTTTCCAAGCTCTCTTTACTGAGCCTGTATTATTTGTATCATTAGAAAAATATTTAAAATGTGCACTGTTATATATTAATGTACCACAAATGGAACAGAGAGAGAAAGTTTGGAAAGTAAGCTTGGATATTTTTAAATGAATGACATCATAAGCTCAAAGACGGCCATAAATAAATGTGTTCAGATATGAGAGCCAGTGATATGTCTGTCTGGGAAATTATAAGGCAGAAGGGGCAAACAGAGCAGCAGTGATCTTTTGATTACAAGATCTCTTCCTGACCCCTCTCAAAAGAGGCTCCCTTCCTAACACGAGTTTTTAGAAAAATATAAGTTGCTGATCTTCTTACCCTTAGGCTGCATCAAGCTCCAGGCTGGTGTACCACAAAATGCAGAGATAATGTGCCTTCAGAGCTGAAGGGACCAGCTTGGGCTCCCTCACCGTGAAGTACGCTTAGCTCCAAAGAGCAATTTGTTAAAAATCATATTTTTACATTATGATTGAGTTATTTAGACCACATTTAGCATTATGATGTGAATTTTGGAAAGCAGTTTTAAAAGTTAGGGTGGTGCACACC